>BDCZ01000142.1:0-33180 GCA_001662365.1 Chlamydomonas applanata
GGGGCGGGCAGATGGAAAGGCCCCAGGGGATGGCGAAAAGGGGGGGCGTCCGCGCGTGCTCCCGGGGGCGGGGGATGGGTGGGCCGGCAGCCAGTTGGCTGCCTGGGGCCAGGCGCGGGTTTGGATGTCTGGTGTGGATGTCTCTGGGCAGGGCCTGCAAGCCGAAGGGTGTCAGCCCAGCAGGCAGTTCACTCATGGTCCCAAGGCACCTCCCTCATGGAGCGCAGTTAACCACAGTCGTTGTCTGTCCGCCTGTGTGCGTCCGCTCTGCAGGTACCCCAACAACCCGTACCACAACCGCATCCATGCGGCCGATGTGCTGCAGTCCCTGCATGTGCTGGTCATCCGCGGCGGCCTCATCAACCACGGCTACTGCGACGAGGCGGCACTCGTGTCGTGCTACCTATCGTCGGTGCGTGCGTCGATGGGTTCCACTGCGCTCACTCTTTAGGCTGACGTGCTGCTACGGGTGGCTGCTGTGCTGTGGCGAGGTGGTTGCTGCTGCCGGCGGGCGGGCGGGCGGGCGGACGGGCAGTGCTCTTGGGCCTGGGCCCCGCCCACACACCCAACCCCCGTCCCCTGTGTAATGTGTGTATCAGTCTTGAGCCGCCAGCAGCTTGCATTGGGTTGTCAGGGCTACGGAGCCTACGGCTGGGCCGGGCGGGGTGGGTGGGGTGGGTGTGCTGCCGTTGTCCGCACGTGGCAGCCGTTCATAGATCCTGGCGAGCAGCTCATGTCGCAGCATCGCGCTGTGCAAAGCATGGTCCTGCGTCGTTCCACTATGGATCCATATGTTAACTTGCGATGGGTTGGTCGTTGTCTGGACCACTTCTGGAGTTTGAACCATGGGTGCCACGGTGCCACGCCAACTGCCTGCAGATCATCCACGACTACGAGCACAAGGGCGTGAACAACGACTACCTCATCCGTGTGTCAGACTCGCTGGCGGTGCTGTACAACGACCGGTCCCCCATGGAGAACCACCACTTGGCTGCATCCTTCCAGCTGATGCACTCGGATGAGTACAACTGGATGCCCAAGGTGCCCCACAAGATGCGAGAGACGATTCGCAAGCAGGTCATCGACATGGTGCTGGCGACAGACATGAAGCAGCACTTTGCCATCCACTCGATGTTCCAGGCCAAGATGCAGCTGAATGGCAGCAGCAGCAGGCCAAGCGGCGGGTCAGGGGGCAAGTCGATGCGCGGCTCGCCGCACTCGACCGTGGACGGCGGGCAGCAGCACAAGCCGGTGGATGATGACCAGAAGAGCCTGGTGCTGCAGGTCGCGCTCAAGTGTGCTGACCTGGGCCACCTGGCATCGCCCCGGCTGGTGCACAAGAAGTGGGTGCAGTACCTGGAGGAGGAGTTCTTCCGGCAGGGTGATCGTGAGAAGGCCAACGCGCTGACTGTGTCGCCGCTCATGGATCGTGAAAAGAACGGCATCACGAAATCACAGGTCGGCTTCTTCGACATCGTCGCCCTGCCGCTGTTCCAGTCATTCGCACAAGCGTTCTCCGACTCGACGCCCATGCTGGACGCTGTCAAGGATAACTACCAGATGTGGCGTGAGGAGGCAGCCATCTTCAGCCAGCCCAGCCAAAGCACGTCAGGCAACAAATAAGCCCTTGTGCCACGCACGGTGCACGCGGCCCGCATGCTTGGCGCCAGCGCGTGTGGCGCAGTTGCCGCGGCCTGCCTACAGGCAGCATGCAACAGCCACCCACGCAGGCATCCACTTGAGGAGGCTGCTCAACAAAAGGAATGGACAGCAATGCAACCGCACGGGATGGCAAGCACGGCCCTGGAGCCACTGCATCTGTCGGTGGCGTGATGACACAAAGCCGAAGACCGGGGTCTGGAGACAGTGGGGTGAGGGGGTGGGGTGGGAGGATGGGGCGGCAAGTGCACATGTGCTTTGCGGCTGCGCACGCATATGGGCTGCACACGCGGGTGCAGCAGTGCACAGGCAGCGTCAGGTTGTTGCCGCAGCACAGAGTGGTGACTCGCCACGCCAGGGGCCGCAGAGAGCATAGCTCAAGGGCCTGGCCCGCTGCTGCAGGCAGTATCAATACTGCCATATCCGCCAGGGCAGCTACTATGGGCGCATCGCCATGCTGCCTGGCTGCAGCTGCTGCCAGCTTGTGCCTCCCGGGCAAGCCAGCTGGGCCCGAGTGGGTGAGCCAGGACCAGCTGTCTGCAACTCTGCACAGCCCGGTGGTTTCGGAGGGCGTGGAGCAGGGCACCTGGGTCTGTGGGATTGGTTGGGATGCTGGTCGCTGCTACAGGCGTGGCCTTTGCACGCCGGCTCAGGCCGGTCATGTGCCTGCATGCATATGGTTGCCATCACGATGCGACTTGCCAGCATTGCGAGCAACTGTTCGCCATGGTGCATGAGGGCTCAGGGTGCATGGAGAGGGGGCAAAGGGGAGGACAGGCCTTAGCATGTCTTTTCAGGGGGGGAGTATTGGGGAGTGTGCTTGGCTGTTCGGGCCGGCCTGATTCATCGTCTGATCACTTGCTGTTGCTGTATCCCCATGTATGATGGCCGCGCCTAGGGCAGCGATGACTGCGCTGACATGGACCTGGCAAGCAAGCATGTGGATAAGGGTGTCTACTGTTGTTGGATATTTGTTTCTGTGAGTGGCGGTTGCCTTTTGATGCAACCCAGCGGCTCCTTCTCCTTGCGCTTTGCCTGCCTCGTGCGCACATGCACACACCCCACCATGGCGCCATCGCTTTTCGCGTGTCAACTGGCAGCCTCAATTGCAGGCTTAGACCAGGGCTACAGGTGGTGGCAAGTGGGCCTGTGGCTGCCATATGTCATGATGCACAGCTGCTGCCAGTGCTGGGCTCAAGTCAGCAAGCAGAGCTGCTGGCATTGGCATTGGCATTGGCTTGGACCACACAGCAGCAGCATGGGGCTGCATGACGTGTGTGGGTTGGCTATGGGGGCAGCCAGCGTGGGGGGGCATGCGGAAGCCGTTGGACACCTTGTAGGGCATCAGGCGGGGCCTTGTAAAACAAGGGTACCTCATGTGGAAGGCGGTAGGTGTTGAGTGGATGGAAGGCTTCACAAAAGACATGGGCAGTGCGGCATGGAGCGGTCTCCCTATCAGCTGTAACATCAGTCGCATCCAGCGATCCCTGTGTTTTCCTCAGCACCTCTCCCTTGGTGCGGGTCATCCCTGCTTCAGTCAGTCTGGTCATCCTGGCAATATTACAACAGGTGCACTGCCTCATCCCCATCTTGCAGTAGTTCTCAACTCCCGCCACCGCTTGAAGCACGCAAGCCCGCTCTGTGCTTCACAACCTCAGCTCCAGCAAAAGGTGTCCAACAAACAACACATGCAGCCAGTGGCTTCATGTCGCATGCTTTTGATGCACTCTCAGAATGTTGCCACCATTTCTTGCCTACACCTCTCACCGATGTGTCTCACCGCATACATACACAACAGCACATGTACCTCATTCTCAGCTTCTTATTCTGTTGCATTGCATGATCACGGTCTCCCCCAGTATTACATTTTTTGTATCCCAGCACAGCCCCTATGGCACTCCTGTGCTGTGGGTCTTGCATGGCCTCCACCATGCAGTGAAAGCTGTATGGCACCGACTGCAGCCAGTCCAATACACATTAGGCAACAGCGATGCCCCACACATGCGGCGCCAGCAGCCCGGTCACACCCTCCAAGTTGGCCTCCGTGAGGTCCAGTTTAGGAAAGCCCGTACCGCGCAGTACTGCCGCTGTCTCCCGCGTCAAGTGACAGCCGTCCGCCAGTGCGCCCTGAAGGGGGTCCAGCAGCTGCTGCTGCAGCCTCAACCCTGGCTCAGCGCTCCATGAGGCACCCACATGCTCAATGAACATCAGCGCGCCGCCTGGCCGCAGCACGCGTTTGATTTCACGCAAAGCCGTGGCAGGGTCATTGACACTGCACAGCACCTGTGGTGACAAGGTGGCAGCATGGCAAACGGCCAAGCCGCAGGCTTGAGATGTGGGGAGGAGGATGGAGCATAGAACTGTGGGAGAGTATGAATGGCCGGGGGGTCCTCAGGGGAGCACAGCTCCCACAGGAATTTCAACGGTACCTCCCCCCAGATGGTGAATGGGATTCAAGTCCAGCCCTGCCTGATGCTCTGCCTTCGCAAGCGGCACAGCAGCCGCTGCATCAAGTCTAGGCAGGTCTGGGCCGCATGCCCTGGCCTCCTGCCTGTGACCCTCACAGCGACTGCATTGACTGGCCCGGGCCCCCACACGCACCAGAGTGATCACTGCTGCATCGAAGCTGTGGTCAGGGAAGGGGAGTGCCTCAGCCTGCCCCACCATCAGTTGCAGGGTGCCTGCGCCCTCCGCGCTGGTGGCTGTTTTGTCACCTTCACTGCTGAGGGCCTCAGCAGCGTCCACTACTCGTAGCCCTGCAGCTGCTGCGGCCTGCGAGCACAACAGCCGGTACAACGCCTGAGTGACCACGGCACACATTGACATAGATGCAGTGGTGCAGCTGCAGTGCGTGCTCAAGGCACTGCACCCTGCTGATCCAGTATAGTTTGAAACCTTGTATAATTGAGGGTTATTATTATTAGAATTGAGTGAACAGCGGTACACCAGGAGCGGCCATGCCAGTCGCACCACAAGTCCATCGTGCCCGTGGTTATGGCGGGTGTGCTACCCGGCGGCGGGCCCTCGATCCACACTCCATACTAGCTACACGCTGAAACAAACCACACCAAAAGAAAGCCAAAACGCATGAAATGGTGTACTGGTATAGTGGTATCCATCCACAGTACCAGATAGTACTCAAGACATACCGCGTACTCATACATAGTACAGTTAATACCAGTTTAACACACTGTAAATAAGTCGTGCATACCTGCGCTGCATACGTCTGCATCGCGGTGTTGGGATCCAGCCCCACCACCTGAAGCTGCCGCGGCACACCCGCCGCCAATGCCGCCAGTGGCATTGCCCCAGAGGTCTCAGCGATGCTGGCGCTGACGATCTGGGCCAGAGCTGCTGAGGCAGCCGCTGACTCGTTTGCAGCCCCCACGAGATACTTGAGGTTGGGGGCTGTACCGATGCCGACTTCAAGGATCTGCAGGGGCTCAAGAGTGGGACCAGTGACAGTGTCCAGCAGCCGCCGTGCAAGGGCTGCTTTCACCGGGGCAGCCGCCTGCTCATAGCCATCCATGGCAGTGTGCATCGCGTATGCAAAGTACCTGTCGTACAGGGATGCTTGTGCTGGTAGAGGCTGCATCTGGGCTGGTGAAGTGGTGGCAGCTATGGCAGACTCAGGAAGTGTGATGAGGGGTAGGGTGGATGCCATGCAGGTGGCACAGCCACACATGGAACCTGCAGGAGTGGGGTCACAGGCAGCGTCACGCATGCAGCAGCATGTTGTCTCCTGCCCGCTGTGTTGCAGGTGCATGGCTACATGTTGGTGCATGGGGGGACCGTGCCCGTTGTGTGCCACATGTATGTGAACAGCTGTGGACAGCAGCCTGCAGCTTTGTGAGCTCTGGTGGCACAACCATACATGGCTCACAATGTCAAAGGAGAGGGAAAAGCTGATGCATTGAGCACATGCGAGCATAGTAACCATATGTATCAGCTGTGTAAACGTGTATGGTAGCGGCGCACCGAGTATGGCGTGGCGCCTGGACATGTGCTGGGTACTGGTTGGCAGCTGTGGCGTGACCTGCTGCAGCTCATGCTGCTCCTTGCCACTGCTGTCCCGTGCCACTGCCATTTGCACGCTGCGGTGGCTGCCAGGCAGTGCCATGACAGCAGGCCTTGGCTGCACTTGCATGTTGTTCATGTGCGCCAGGTGGCGATGTGTGCGTGCATGTGGAACCCACATATGGCCATTGCTAAATGGCAGCGCCATTAACGTTGCTGAACGCTGGACGAACACTGTGGCGCCAAAGCTTCAAACCCCACCAGATGCTGGTGTTGCTCTCAGATCGATTCCTAAGCAAAAAAGCTAGGCAGAGTTATAGTCGCGCTATTGCGTTTGAAAGCCGTCATAACGCGGTTGCGGAGGACCCCCTTGATTAGGTTTGACCTCACTTGGTTGACTAAAAGATGATGCTGAGGAGCGTTTTTGGCATTCTGATCTGCTGCTTTAAAAGCTGCAGCTGAGACCTGCATGGCCAGTGTGCAGCTGCTGCGTAGCTCCGTGCTGACCTGTTCAGGGCGGCGGAGCACACGCTGCATGGGGAGCACGCCGCATCACGGCCATGCTGGACCGCATGCCGTGGCGGCACGAGCTGGCATGCGCCAAGCCTGGTGCATTGACAAGCCAGCTGCCATTGCAGATCTGAAGCTGGTGACTGAGGAGCTGCCACCAGTACAGGCAGGGCAGGCAAGTCATGAATGGGCACACGACCAGCCTGTACCAAAGGATACAATCAGATGAGGAACCCCCGGGAGCGTGGCTTTCCAGCGTGGCGTGCGCGCTCATGCACACGCTGCACACTCGGTACAATGCAACCATGCCTGTTTTGGTGTTTGCGCACTTGTATAACTATCCCTCAGATTCAACTTGCGGTGCCATACACAGGCGCAAGTTGCCATCCGCGCCATTGGCCTCAACTTTGCAGACGTCTTTTCATGCCTTGGTCTCTACAGCGCCTTCACTCAGGTACCGTGTGCTTGTGTATGGCGGGCTGAACAATATACTTGTTACAGGATTTCCGGTTGCCCAGGCTGAACAATAGAGTTATGTGCCAAAGCTACACCGCATCCTTCCATGCCCCACCCCACGCATACAATGCAAAGCAGGTTGTAATAGATTGAGGGAGGATAAAGTAGAGGTTGTATATGAGCATCCATATTTGTACTGTACAAGGCGGACACATGATGCAATGCAGGGTATAAGTAACCCTTATACATGAAACATGCTGAAACATGATACATTGATGCAGCATGCAGCTCATTGGTGCCTTAGGCTCCTGGCCATGCTCCTCTGTTATGGCCACCATCATTCACTCAACCGCCCACCTCTCACATGCCCGCTGTGCTCCTCGAGTTCCCCATGTGCAGGCAGGCGCTGGTGTGCCAGGGCTTGAGTTCTCAGGAGTGGTCACTGCACTGCACCCTGAGCAGCCAGACAGGCTCTCAGCTGCTGCATCCCTCCAGACAGACCCCAGCCCAGGACCTGGGACTGCAGTAGGAGAGCAGCAATTGGGACAAAGGCCGTTGGCAGTGGGTGACCGGGTGGTCGGCGTCATCCGTTTCGGGGCATTTGCAAGCGCCCTCAACATAGACACAAGGTGTGGGGTGCTGGTTGGCAGGGACCCTTCCAGGGCTGATCCTGCTGGTTGTGTTGATGCTCTGGTGTCGGCACGCTGGCAGCACATGGGCAGCTACTGAGCACCGCACCTGCTGCTCTGACCTGCTGCTGGCCATTGATCTGCTGATTGCCTACAGGTTTATGCATGCTGCTGTGTCTGAGCTGAAAGGCAATAATGCCATGCAATCACCTCAGGCGCTGCCTGTGGTTTGGTGCTCACAGGTACCTCAAGCACATCCCTGACAGCTGGAGCTTTGAGCAGGCTGCAGCCTACCCAGTGCAAGTGGGTCATGCTAGCACAGCAGCAGTTGATGTGCATCCACGCCGTGCAAAGGCAGAGGGCCAGTGGGTGGTGCTGACAGTAGAAGCGCATGCACGCTGGGCAAGCCGAGGATGCCTGGCCCTCACAGTAGCCCTTCCAGCTTGCATGCCACCTGATTCTTGGTGCCCACATGGTCCCTAACTGTAAAACGGTACCGCCCCGCACTCAGGCCATCACAGCCATGTACGCCATGCGTGGGCTTGGAGGCTTACGACGAGGTGGCTCAGTGCTGGTTCATTCTGCTGCCGGTGGCGTGGGGTTGGCCGCGCTTCACATCGCTGGTGGGTTGGAGCTGTGCAAGCGACAGACTGCTGCACATTGCTGCGCACTGCTGCACGACGGATGCAGCACTGCTGCCGGATGCAGCACATAGTATTTATGCGCCATGATGGGCGTATGATGTAACCAACACACACACACACACACACACACACACACACACATAGACGGGCAGATGCACATTGGTGAGGCATGCTCTGTTGTACTGCGCTGCACACCCTGTGCGTTGAAGGGGGCCATCCACCACATCGCCAGGCTTTTGCACGGCTGATTATGCTGTGCGGCAGACCGCACGCTGTACCCCTCACTTTGACACCTTTACGTTATTTTCGGGCATACTCGTGGCCACAGAGCGCATGGGCGCGACACACGTGCTGGGCACAGTCCGCTCACACAGCAAGGCAGTGCTCCTGCAGCAGCAGTACAACGACAGTAGCGGCAGTAGCGGCAGCGGCGGCAAGCGCTGCAGTACCGGCAATAGCGGCAGTGGCGGCCCGATATATGAGTTCATGGTCCGGGGGGAGGCTGCAGGCATGGGGGCGGATGAGGAGTTGCGCAGCCGGGGGCGTGCATTCCTCGAGACACATGGCCTGGAGGGTTTTGACCTGATCCTGGATTCTCTACAGGTGACTTTGGTCACTGAGTGTCATCTGCTTGCCTGAGCATGCCTTTCCATTCCTCCTGACCCCCTTGTCCGCTGCTCCCGTCGCACCCACGCCTGCTTGCGGTTGCAAGATACCCGCTTTTGTGTCTGCATGGCTGGCATGGGTGTGCATGGCCCGCAGGGTGATGCCTTCCATGCGGGCTACGACCTGCTCGCTCCCACCGGGCGCATCGTGCTGTTCGGGGCCGCAGCCCTCACTCCCCGCGTAGGCGCACGTCTCACACCCTCGTTTGCAGCCCTTACTCCAGCCAACCTGCGTGCGCTGTGGAGCATGGTGGTAGGGTACCTGACTCGGCCCAAGCTTGATGTGCTGCGTCTGCCAGGCGACAACAAGAGCGTGATGGTGGGTTTCCTGGACGCGGCACGCGTGAGATGCACTGACCTGGTGCATGCTGGTGAATGAGGTGGTGCTGCTGCTGTTTCATTGGTTCTGCCGTTTCCCACAGGTACCTGATGGGCTCCGGCAAGCAGATCAATCTGTGAAACGCCGTGTTATTATGTTACGGTATCACTACCTGATCCTGCGTCATACAGCCCGTCAGCGAGTAACCAACAGCAGTTTGTTTCCTCCATTCTTTTTCCGTAGCTGGTTCGCCTGGTTGGGCACTGAGCATCAACTGCGCCCGCCATGTGCCTGGCTGCCTTGCAGGGCTTCAACCTCATTTGGTTGTACGCCAAGTGAGTGGAGTGTGTGCTTGTTGACTATTCATGACAGATTTGTACTGGAGATGAGACTAAACTGCTTGCTATCATCGATATCACACTGGCTGCTGTGTGGCCATCGAGGCTGCAACCCCTCCTGGCTCTTGTCAGTGCAGGCTGCCCAGGACATGACCATCTCTCATTCATGTGTACTACGATGCTCTGTGCACGCTCCAACTGCAGCAGCCAACCAGCTCAAACATGCTTTCCATGGTACCAATCGCCAAGTCAACGAATTCAAAACAATTTTGCATGCTCACAGGACGGAGCTGTTCAATGAGTTGTACGATGACCTGGAGGCACTACGCGTACGTGTGACTTGACGTGCTCTGGTCACACTTCCAACAACGGCCTGTGCATGATCAGTGCATATACACGACTGCATGCCTGGTTGGATGTGCACCCTCTTGACTAAGCATGTAAGAACACGCAGCTTTTGTCCAGGACCTTGTCTTGTGTTGATTGCTCAAAATGCTGTGCGCAGTTGCCACCGCCGTTGGTGGGAGCGGCCCTGCCGTTTGTGCAGCTGCCTGCTGCACTGGAGCTGCTCCAGTCAGGGAACAGTGTAGGTAAGGTGGTGGTGACAGTACCAAGTCAAGCTGCTGGCACACCCTGAAACAAGCACACATCTACTGGGTCTAATAATAATAATTACACGGCGTACTACAGCGCACATCTACTGGATCTGAGGCCATGTAACATGAAACCTGCACCAAGCTCACATTGCCACCATGTTGCTGGCCATTGACACTAGCTGCATAAGTTATGAAGCTGGCAGTGGCAATGGCAGCGGCACACGTTAAACACCATGAATGAGGTGGGCACATCAAGCAGCTCTGTAACAGTTACATGGCTCCCTCCTATCGCAAGCATGTCTTCAATGTCGTCTCATTGCCACCATACTTGACTTGTTACAGGATTCCCGGTTGCCCAGGTCCGGAGAGCCAACAAACCCTGGGCCGCACTGCACTGCTAAACAGAAATGTCAGGCAATCACACACGTCACGCACACAACACAGGCACACAGGCCCTAGATGCCACCATACAATAGACAATAGATCATGTGCAGCTGATCTCAGCAGGCCAGCACATCGCCTGCCACACCCACCAAACTGCCACCCCGTCCCAGCAGGCACATGGTCCAGAAATCAGTGTTTTCAGTGGCATCACGCGATCTCAAAAGACGGGCGCACTGCAGCCGTGCCGGGTGCCTCACCTGCCGTGCGAGGTGTAGTAGGCCTCCCAGTGATTTGCACCCCCATGGCACCAGCTGCCACCACACTCTCTCCTAGCGGCAAGCCACCTACAGGGCTCGGTGCGCGAGGCACACTCATGGCCCCTGCCGCATGGGTGACACTCGCATGGCTGAGGGACCCACCAGAGGCATTGCTATGGCTGTGAACATGGCGCCGCTGTGCCGGGGCTGCCATGCCCACCCCTGTCGCACTCAGCACCTCTGCATCCGGGCCCCCAGCAGCAGACAGGAGCATCCCAGTGCCACCTGTGACGCCTGCACTGACAATCTCAGTGCCAGCACGGCCCACTGCTGCCTGCGCCTGCGCAGGCCACTGCCAGCCCAGTAAGTTAGCTGGGCTAGGGTGTGTCAGCAGGTGGGTCTCTGACTTGGTGCTCCGGGACTGTGCAACAGGCGGGGGCGTGCCGGCCCGACGCGGCATGGACACCCCACCCACGCGTTCTGAATAGGACACAGCGCCCCGGTAGGCCGGTGAGTGTACTGCCGTACCGCCAGCGTCCAGCGGTACAAACGGCGCCCCCTCCTCAAATACGTACTGCTGCCGAGACAGGCTGGACGATGGCGGCAGCAGTGTACTGCCGCCGCCTGCTGCAGAGCTGCGGACGCTGGCACCAGGCCCAGCTGAGCCTGATGAAGTGGGCAGTAGCACACCCCTGCCTGAGCCCCCTCCAGGCACCGCTGCAACCACTAGCCCATCTGCCGGCCCTCCGAACAGAGGCTGCACGCCTGCATCCTGCACGTCACCGCCTGTACCGCCTGTACCGCCTGTACCGCCACGGCACCGCAGGGTCACCACCCCAGGGTCAGCTGCCCGTGCTGCACGCCGCCGGGTGGCCCACCAGGCCTCAAGCCGTAGCGTCCTCAGCAGCCACGTGCGCGCTCGCCTCATGCATCGCCGAACCGCCCGCTTGACGGCAGCCTTAACGGGCCGGATGTATCGCTCGTTCAGGCCATGCAGCGGCCATGGCAGATCATACACGGCCTTGATCTCCGGGTCGTCTCTGATATGCGGCCGGTGTGGTCGGGGCCCCACCCGCCGGCTCCGCCGTGCCCCTGCGCCGCCCGCCCGCCGCACGCTGCCACCACGCAAGGGGGCAGTCATGCCGTCGGCAGCTGCCGCCATGCTGCGTGCTGCTGCTGCACCCTCCCCATCCACACCACTGCCACCACCGGTGATGCGGCCTGCACCAGTCCTTGCCCCAACACTGTCTTGTGAGTGCTGCGCCACAGTCATCAGCCCAGGACTGCCTACACGTGTAGGGAGGGCCCCCACACCGTCCTCCTGGGACCTCCCATCCTCCCTGTACCCAAACTCCTCATCATCGCCCTCAGTCTCCCCCTCCTCTCCCTCCTCCCCGTCGCTGCCCTCATCATCACTGGTGGTAGGGGAGGGCACTGTGAGTGCCCAGTGGTGCAGCCCCCGCTCCTCAAAGCCGCCCTGCATGATAACAATATGAAGGAAGTTGAAGCAACAAGATAGAGCAAGTGATGAACCAGGTCAGCAGTATCAAGATACATCACAACAGGTCCATATCATCGTGCAAGATCTCAGACGATTGAGTCTTGCATGTGGCACATCTGAGCAGCGGGGCGTGTTTTGAGGGTGCCATATTAAATGCCTATGATATCAGATGCCTTGCAAAGCACATGGCTGCTGAGACACGTTAAGCTTCAGTTTGTATGGGGTAAAGGGTGTACAGGGTGTACTGTACTGTACTGTACTGTACTGTACTGTACTGTACTGTACTGTATGAATGTACCATACTGTATGTACCGTATGTACTGTATGAGTGGGTGACGCACAGGGATGGTGTTGTCAAGAAAGAAGGCGATGACGAGGGACACGACCATGGGGGTGTTGCACAGCGTGTTGATGATATCTGCGCGGGCGGACGGCCAAAGGCTTGCATAGATTTGGCTGCGTCAGCGTCAACGGTCCATGTGTTGGTCAAGCACGCACGCCATCGCATTGCCAACCGATCAGCTGGCTGCTCCGTATCAGGAAGATGTGTATGTAGCCCCAGCCGGCCCACAGGCCCTCGCCATGCACAAGCCAGGTTGTGAGGCTGCCATGTGACAGCACGTCACACAGCAGCTACAGCCACAGCTCATGCCATGGTTGGCGCACCATTGAAGTGGCTGTTGCCGGTGGCCAGAGGTCCTTTGCCAGCATGGGCTGCTGCATATGACCCAAAGAACTGGGGCACGCTCAGCCCCATATAGATTGCAAAGCCCACGATGAAGAGGTTGCTGCAGGGATGCACGTGCCATTTTGTTCATCATGACTTGTGCATTGATGTTTCACAACAACGGTATCAGTAAGAGAAGCCTATAACGGAGAGGTTGCTGCAGCGAAGGTACCAAACAAGCACCAAGGCAGACAGAAATACCAGGCAAGAAAGGTTGCTTGTGGCTGCTTTGCTTCAGAACGGTGAAGGCCACCCATGACCGGCTACCAGCTGCCAACTGCCGGCTCACCGTGGGGAGTTCTGGTCGGTGAACTGGAGGTTTGAAATCCCAACGGCCACGATCAGCCCAAACCTGAAGGCATGCAAGCACATATTGAAATGCACGCAGGTTGAGCTCTTGGGAAGAGGTCAGCCCCCCCAAAACTCTCTACATGCCCACCCGTCCTGGTAAGCAGCAGGCACCACCAACGGTCAAGCATCCACCTGATCTCACCACATGCAAGGTATGGAACCTTACCCCCTTCCCTGACCCACCCCCACCCTGCACCAACAGCCCTACACGCAGCAGCCATCGCCCTAACCTACCGCACGCCATGCACAGCATGCTACGCAGCAAGCATGCCATGCACAGCATGCTATCCAGCATGCATGCATGCATGCCATGCATGCACCTGGCCCCTCAGCACCCACATGCAGCAGAAGAGGCCACTGAGGATGGGTGAGGGGATGGATGCGAAGAGGGCCCCAAACTTGCCCACCACTGCCAGCACCAGCATGATGCCAGCACCCGACTGCACGACCCGCCGGCTGCCTACACCTGTAATGCCAATCGCTCCACTGCAGGCACAAGCAGTACGATTTCAATACAGTGAGTCGCATGTCAGACCGAGATGTTAGACTGCACTTGCCCTTACCAGACACAGAGACGCACGTACATGTCTGGCAGTGGCGGTACAGTAGTGCCAGCATGAGCCACACGTGCAGCAGGACAGATGCAGCTGCCTTTGAACCGTGACCCACGCGCACGCTGGCCCACACCATTTTGTCTTCTCAACCAACCAAACGAGCAACCAACAAATTGCCCCCCATTCATGCAGTATTATCATCAACATCATCACAGCCGCCGAGCCGCACCCCTGACCCCCAGCCAACCCACATGTTCTCAGCGTATGACGTGGTGCCATTGCCAGTGCCAAACAGGCCAGCCATGCAGCAGCCCAGGCCCTCAGCACCCACGCCTCTGGAGATGACATGTGCAGGCGGGGTGGGCGCGCCCGCCATGCGCGCACAGGCGTAGTAGTCGCCCGTCTGCAGCGGCCCAGGGTGCCACACAGTACTCAGACCGCATTTGTACGCCATTTTGTGTGTTTGAACAGCATACACTGTCATGACCATTCCACCGGACATGGAAAGATATAATAAACTTCCACCAGACATGGAAAGATATAATAGATCGCGTGTACACCTGCCGTGTGAGAAGTGTGCTTGGTGTGGTTCTGAAAGCCACAACTGAGCGTTACACATGCTGCCACAGCATCCAGCAGCTGCAGCTGGTCTGCCTGTGTGGAGCTCTACACCATGCCACCGCCGGCTGTCTTCAATACACCTATGCACTACACTGGAAGGACCCAACTGTCTTCAAGTGTAACAAACGCGAACAACCGCAGAGATTAAAATAACACAGGGACCGCCCAACAGCACCCACCGACTCAATCATGGCTGCCAGGGCCCCTGAGGCCATGGTAAGGATGTTGGCCAGCTTGAAGACTGGCCGGCCCCACTGCATGTAGCCACAAGACACACAGACAGGGCAAGACGGGGAGGTAGCGAGGTCAACCAACAAGCCACAGGTCACACCCAGCACACCAGCACAAGCATGAGTTCGTGGCAAGGCCAAGCTGGGCAAGGGCGAGGACAGGTTGGGTATTTTCCAGTATGCACATGCTGATTAAATGCCACAGCACAGCCAGCCGAATGCCCCACTCATCACACGTGCACAAGCTGCCCCAGCCTGCTGCAGCACATGTGTCACAAGCACAGCATCAGCACAACATGGAAGGAAAGTCATAGCCCCATAACCTCCCGCCCTTGTCCTCGCCTTCAGCATGCTCAGAACATGTCAACAAGCAACTTCAGTGCACGGGTGTCACTGCCCTCGTGTGAAATGATTAAACTAATCCCATGTTCCAAACAAGCGCGCCTGCAACGGGTATGGCACGTAGAACCAGGGCGAAGACGCGAGCACGTCGGTGTGGTCGGTGCGGCATGACGCCTGACGCTCGGGTGACGCGCCGTTGTACGCACCCGCCTCCGTGAGGATGACTGCAGGACAGACAGACAGACAGACAGACAGACAGGTGTGCCGCCAGCCCGACAATCACCCAGACAGTAGGTGGCAAGTAAGGCAGACAGACGAGCGTGCCAGCCAGACAGCCAGACAGCCGGCCAGCCCATGCACTCAGCCATCTGCTGCATCACGCCAGCCATGTCACGCTGTACTGCCCATTTTCGTAAAGATACTGCGCTACTGCCCAAACAACTGGCATCGGAATCTTGCAGACAGATCACATGCCATCAGAGCTGCAGTCACTGTGCGGGAGCTGAAGGGCTGAGAAGCTGAGAGTCTCACACCTGCCAGCAACCAAGTGCCAACGATGGCCCATAGCACAGGGAACAACTCAAAGAGTCGCACGCGGCCAACGTATGGCAGAGGCACGTGCACCTGGGGCACAGGAGGCAAACAGTGCAGATCTTGATGTCGTGCGGCATGCAGTTCAGGGCGTGCAGGCCACAATGATTTTCCCAGTCACATTTGCAACAGGGTGGAGCGACTGTATGACAGCGGTACACCGCACAAGGCAACAATACAGCCTCAGTACAGCAGCATTAGCATACCATACCAGATCAACAGTGCAGCAACAGCGCGATATTCAACAGTAGTGCTTCGCAGTACAACATTCGTACAGCAGCGGTACAACACACGTGCTTGATGTACTGGGAGAAGAGAATGGCAAGGAAGATGGCCACAAGCCCCTCCTCGTAGCAGCCAGCCACCCCTGAGAAACCAACTGAGTACAGGGACAGGCCGACCATGGTCACAGTGGCTGCCACGACCACTGGCGAGATCCACTGCAGCAGAATGCCCATGGCCCCTGAATAGCCGATCACCATAACAAGGAATGAGGCTCCAATGATGGCCCCCTGCAGCTCACGCATCGTCTCCTGCGGTACCGCCAAGATGTATGAGGTTGTGTGCGAGTTTGTGAGTGTTAAGCTGCGTTGCCGAGATGCAGGTACAGAGGTGTGATGATGGTGTACCAGCATGCAGGTATGCAAGCATATATCGTATGAGGATGTGCAGGTCTGAGGGTGTGCAGATGTCTCAGAGCACAGGGCAGGTACCAGCTTTGCAGTTACTGAGCTGTCCCCCCCCCCTCCCCCCCAAAAAAAGCCAAAACACCAGTTAATCCTTGCCCCACCGTGCCCCTCCCGTACACAATCACATGACCGAGACAAACCACCCAGCCATCAGCCTGGCACTCACCACAAAGCGCTCGTGCTCCGACTCAAATGTGCGGCTGGCCTTGATCTGTGCAATGATCGCAAATGCAGGCTGAAGGAACGAGAAGGAGCCGCCCTGAGCAGCAAGAGAGGAGCACAAGTAAGAGGGTGACACCAGAGAAAAAAAGTTCAAACACGTAGAAAGCAAGTTCAGGTACTGCAGCCATCTCACACAGCCACAAGAGGGAGGTGTGGCACGATCAAGTGCATGCCGAGGCGGCAACAATCGCTGCTTGCGTTTAGGTATGTTGAGCTTGACCATGTGCCCCACCCCTTGCTTCATCGCTGAGGCCAAAGGGGTCTGCAGGCTTTTGATTGGGGTGGTACAGGCAGCAGGCTGTGTCATTAGGAACACTTGTAGCAAGGCACTTGATAGCTGCTACCGGCACATGCCACCGCGGCACCATTGCATACCTGAATGGTGTGCACAATCGCATATTTGAATGATACGCACAGCTGCATACCTGAATGATTTGCACAACTGCACACCTGAATGATGGGCAGCCGGTCGCCAATTGTGGTCTGGATGAGGGTGTTGATGCCCGACACGAAGAAAATGCTGCAAGTAAAGGCAAGAGATGATGGCCGCGCAATTGATAGAGGATTGGTGAGGAGGGTCGCATAGCTGCTGGGAATTAAGACGCCAAGCACGGTGTACAACGAGACAGCAAGCAGACCCCTTGCAACCGCCACCTTGGGAGCAGATGGGAGCAGATGAGGCAACAAAGGTGGCTCCCATCTTATCCAAGCGCATATGCTCCCCACATCCCACACCCGCCCCTCTCCAGTGGTTTCATCCGCCTTGCAGTGCCCTCGACACGGCCCCCGTGTTCCCTGCTCATGCAGCCCGTCCTGGAAGGCCCTTTGGCACCACAGCATGCAAAACAGCTCTCAAGACTCACGTCTGGATCACCCGCGCCGTATCTTTTGTGTCACCCCCCATCGTTGGTACCAGCAAGGTTGGGATGACAACTGTAGATCCAAGCTGCAGTTGCGCCCAGTGCAGTTGCAGCACCCATGGCGTGCATGCATGCATTCATTTTTGTGGTATGTTTTGCCCAGCATGGCGCATGGATGCCTGCATTTGACCTCCTCTGTACACATGCACAAGCTCATTCAATGCCATTGTGGTCCACCTGTATCGGCTGGTGCGGCACAGGTGGCCAGGACAGCAGTGAATCCGCAAGCAATTCTTTAGCTGATGTCATGCTTTGACTACGCGCACTCCTGCCAAGGTAGTGATGATGCAGAAGTGTGCGTGCATGCACATGCTGGTGTACAGCATGCCACACATGCTGCCCATGTGCATGGTGCACATGGACGTTGCGTGCATGTATGGCGCACCGCCCTCCACTTGCCATGGTGAGATAATGCTGGAACCTGCAGGTGTGGAGCAGTGCCAAAAGCTGTTCCAATGCTGCGGTGTGGAGACTGCTTAGAGTTCTACTGATGCAAACTGAATTCATGCCATGTGAACTCACCCGAGAAATAAACAGGCTCCCCAAGGGGGCACATCCTTAACCGTGTAGCGCAGCGAGGGTTTAGATGGTGATCGATGCATACGTCCATCTGGCCCTACAAAACGTAGTCAATCGCAGCTCTTGTTCAGCGTCGGCGACATCATTCACATCAGTTTAAGGCTCTGCAGTGCTCACTCGAATCTGAAGGCCCTGGTTGTAAATCCAGGCCTGTGGCACCATGGGAGCCCATGGCCTTTGAGACGGTGCTTGATTCTAGCAAAGAAATATGGCACAAAAAAGCTGAAGCTGCCCGTGTTTGCGCGTACTTGAGCGGTTTCAACCAGGGTTTCAACAATCGTTTTCCCTCGTGTGACTGTGATCAACGTCGTGCTTGCATGCTGCTTACATGTCAGTGGTGTGTGCACACCAGGTCCTGCTGCACGCGTGACTAAACACCGTGTTAACCAACTGCATCTGTGGCACTGGCCTCATCCTGGCCCTCCTGTGCTCTCATGCGGCTTGTCAGTGCTACGATGACATGGTACCATCAGCAAACGCCACACGCTTTTGAGATGCTGGCTTACGAGCTGCTGCGGCCACTTTCTGCTGCAAGCCTGACTGTGACGGCTTGGGCAGCTCTGCTGGACGCACCTTGGCCTGCTGAATGTGCGCTCTGCTGCGCGCTGTGCTCCCTCGTTTGCGCGCTGCTCTGCTGCGCTGCTTTCTGCCTGCCGCTCCCTGGCTTGACTTCCCAGCCGCACCAGGCATGGGCAGTGCCTGGCCGCCAACCACACTGCTGCCTGACCCTGAGCTACCAGCAGGGTTCAGAGGCGGTGCCTGCATGCTGGGAGCGCTAGGCATGGGGATGGCAGGTGCCTGTCGCGCTTTTGGCCTACGGCCGCTATTTGCTGTAGGCTGTATACCCACTGCAGCAATCACGGGTGGAGCTGCATCTAACTGGGGATCAGCACCTGCGGCCGCATTGAGCATGTCGTATGACCTGTGGCTCTCAGAGCTGCCCGGCTGTGGTTCAGTGGCCGGCTGTACTGCTGCCCGCGCACGCTTGCGTACCGCTGTGGCAGGCTTGGCTGTTGACTGACATGATTGGTTAGGTTGCGGTTGTGGCTGTGCCTGCTGGGGCTGGGATGCGGCCTTGGGCTTGCTGACTGCCTTCCGCCGACGTTGTCGAGAGCTGTGTGGCTGCTGCACCTGAGCTGCAGGCCCAGGCGCCTGCAATGCGTCTGACTTTGCTTCTGGCTCTTTGGTGTCTGGCTTGCCTCCCTGCTTGATGTATGCACCACCTCTTGTTTGCTTGGCTGCACGATCTGAAGGCTGGCATGCTGCAGTTGGATCTGGTTTGCGTTTGTGCCAACTGTTGCGGCCGCGCCCTGCCTGGCTTGCCTGAGCTTCCATGACTGCAGGTTCTGGCGGTGCTGTAGGGTTCTGGGGCTTGCTCGCATGCGATGCTGCACATGGTGATGGACTGGTGATCTGCTCCAGACCTGCTGACCTGGCGGCCTTGCCATGGCTCTTGGCGCGTCCTGGGCTGACCCGGATCCGTGCATGCAACACTGCAGATCGCAGTTTCTGCACGCCTGCTGTTTTGACGCGCAGTTTGTCCACACCTCCTGCAGGTGGTCGCGCTGCAGGCCGCGACTGCTGTGCCCGCCCCCTTGCTCTATGTTGTGAGCTGGGCAGGAGGGGCGATGCTGCTGCATCGGATGCTGTACTTTGAGATCCTGCAGCACTACCCACTTCTTGCTCACTGGCAATGGCTGTTCCAGTGCCCTCATCAACGGCCTGAGTGGCCCTTCCTGATGACGCAAAGGGACGAGGTGTCTTGACCTGCGATCAATGGGGCGCGCAAGGTCCATGCAACTCCATTCATGCCGATCACGCTCAATGCACTGATCAAATTATATATGTGAGCTGCACCTAGTCAGGTGCAGGCAAGCGTTGGCAGCTTGATGATCTGCAGACATGGGGGCGCACCTTTGGTAGCAGCCCACACCGCTGCTTGAGCTTGTTGATGCTGCAGGGCAGGCGCAGCAGAGCAAGGACTGGCACGTTTCAGGTATTGGCTGCAACATTTGACTGACAGAAGGCCATTGACTGCTCCCCATCCCTGCTCATGTGCTCAAGCATCACGATTGTTAAAGAAACGCATCCACTTACCTGGGCGCGTACTCGCCCTCTGGATCATGCAACACATCGAGCTCAATGTACTGCACTTCTTTCTTGGTCAGCGGCTGCAGATCGCAAAAGGGATAACGCCGATTAACGCTTTGCACCGAGATCTCACAATCCATGGAGATGGGCGTGGTGGAGGTGCTTCCATGTCAAATGATCTGGAGGTTCCAGTCCGCGGCCGCGCGCGCATCAGTGTGTGCGCGCGTGAAGTTGCTGATAAGGTGGCTGAAAGGGACCCACCTTTTCCCATGGCCGATCCAGGCGGCGAGCAGAGCGCGCCAGCTGCCCCTCTGTCTTCGGATGCCCATCAGGAGAGTGCGCCAGCGGCCCACGTGCGAAGGTGACATGCAGGTGCGCCTTGGCGCATCGCGCCCCTTCCACACCGCGTCCTGCGAGCGCATAGCAGGACGTACAGATGATGGTCTGGGCTTATCTGCTGCTTAGCCAACATACACGTAAACGTCCCCCCCTGCAGTACGCGCAAACAGCTTCCATTGTCTGCTGGAATGGATCCTGCAGCACTGGCGCGCACCTGCGGTAGATGCTGCTGTAGCGCTCATGATGCCGTGCGCCAACTCCTGCTGCAAGCTGCCGCCCTCGTCAGCTATGCGTGATGCGCATTGTTCCCAGCCCCATGGCATGCTGGGGCCCTCATGCAGAGTGGTAGAGCCAGACATGGCTAGGTAGGAGCATGGCAGCAGTTGACTGAATGTAGAGTTCGAATACTTGCAGGGTTTGACAGCCAGCTGGCGGGGCGCGACCAGCAGGTTTGTTGGTAAGTCTGGACGCCTTTATGGCGATCTCTCTCGTAGTATCGTGCTGTTTTCGGGGTCTCACACCGCCTCTCAAAAACAGTGGCCAAGTGTGGGTTTTTGTGGCGCATACGCGCCATCGCAGCCACCTTTGCGTGAAATGGCTCACATAGTGTCTTCTGCGATGCTGCTGCCCGTGTGCTCTGCTGTCAGGCCGCCAGCTTCAAAGCCCTTGGCCTCAGTGCTGCCAGCGTCGCCCAGCCGCCGCCTGAGGCAGCTACCTAGCTGGGCGCAGCAGGCAGCCCTCGTCTGCCGTGCACAGGAGCCCACATCGCAGCCTGCCCCACCACTGCAGCAGCCAGGCTCCGACGAGGAGGTGCGGGTTCGGCGATGGCCATGCCTCGTGCCTTGCATCGTGCTGTCTTCAACTCCATGTCATGTCTGCCCTGCTAAGGCCCATGTGGGGATTCATGTCACCATGTCGGCAACTTGGCATGATGCGCAGTTCGATGGCCTTACTCCAGAGGAGGACCCGATCGTGCCCGGCTCTTATGACGACGCGATGAACGGCAACACGCGTCTGGGAAAGGCCGTGCGGGCCGCATGCACAGAGCTTGACCACCTGAACAACATGGTGAGGCTCCTTCTGGAAGCTGCACCGCCATGCAGCCGCAACTGCATTAGGCGTTTGCAAGTCATTACACCACACACACCCATGGTCAACCCATGATTGCATGCGGCCGATGATGAAGCACGCTACTCAGTGCAATGCCGTGGCGGAGCTGGGCGCCGGCCTAGCCGGTACGAACCTACCCAGTGAACCCACTTGCCGGCGCGCGGTCTGCCTCCTTCCCAGCTTTCCCTTTGGGGACTGGGGGGTGCGCAGCGGCACGTCTGGCTTTGGCATGCACGCATGGCGCAGCTTGCTGCTGTCTGAGGCCCTCCCCTTGCACTCAACCCCTCATCAGCACGACCCCTCATCAGCATGTGCGCATTGGCACTCCACTCACGCCTGCACACAGCCAGCATGCCCCTTGCACTCAACCCCTCATCATCTGCGACAAGCATGCATTGGCACTCCACTCGCCCTGCATACAGCAGCTCAATCCAGCTGCATGGACTGGCAGGTGGACCTTATTTGTGGTCGCTGTGTGTGCATGACCTTGACTTTCTTTTCTGCAGGAGCTAGATGTGTTAAACCAGGCTGACAGCTTGCTTAAGAAGCTGGGAGTCAAGATGCCAGGTCTTACCGTTAAGCCCCCTCCCAAAGGCCAGGCTGTGGATGAGGAGGAGGAGGAAGAAGATGCTGAACAGGCAGCTGAGCCAAAGGCATAGAGATTTGCTTCTTTCAGGAACTGGCTGGCGTACTCCGTATCCTGTCGTGTCCTGTGTAGTTGTGTGTGATTTTGGAATGCGTTGTTCCATTCTTAAGGCAAAAGTGTCTGTGGCTGTTTTCGTGTGGGTTGTGTGTGTTGCTGTGATGATGGTTTCTCACAACTCTTGGCCCAAGATTTGTTCTTGAATTACTGTATGAAAGATTTGAAAATGAGTGATCGTTTGTGGCTTGTGTGTCTTCCCTGACCCCTGCCGGTCTAGTTTTGGTTAAGGTGTGATGTGTTTGGAGCTCAACTGTACATATGCAGGCGGGTATGAAAGTGAAAGTGAACGCAGGATGGCTGAGCATGGCTGATAAACTCGCTCGAATTCTTTTCACTGGACAAACGGCTCGCACTGAGCTTGTCCAAGGCTGTAACATCGTTGTATTCGCGTCTGGTGCTTGCAACAGTATGGTCAGCTGTCAGGTCTTGAATGTGTCAGCCTTCCTCTCTATCTGCAGCGTGCATTCACGCCGGTGAGCACTAGCCACTACAGCGGCCTACAGTGAAGCTCAGCAGAAACATGACTGCAGTGCAAACAGCTGCATCTAATCATGGGCCTGAATCAGAGATCTGCAGCATGACTTAGAGCCATTGAGGGCTACTTGCACTGCGTGACCCTACAAGACTGCCTGTCTATGTCTTGCTCCTGAATGGCTGCAGTCTTGTCAGCTGCTTGTATAACAACTGGCACTTGCCAACAAGGCACCAGACATGACAGATGACACCGGAGCTTGCCACGCGCTTGTTGGTGGGCACTGTCGCATAACTGGCTGCCCGCAAAGCCCCCCAAAGAACAGTGCTGAGGACCTCTCTGACATGCCTTGCTGCAGCGTTTCCTCGTTGTTGATACTGAACTTTCTCCACCTGCCTCGTCGTAGCTCCTGCGCCTCTACGATCTTCTTCCAGTCACTGCGGCATAAGCACCCCCGCACCAAGCACCCCTTCCAGCTTAGTGATCAAGTAAAGCTGCCGTGCTTCTGAGGACGCCCCCGCACGCGTCCACTCATTCTCAGGGATGTGCACCACCTGCTTGCACCATCAGCAGTTTGGAGCTTTGGACGCATCAGCTGGGCATCTGTTCATGGAAGCAAGCAAGGGAGACAGTTCAACTGCTGCTCTACTGTATGCTACTGTGTATTGTTCAACTATCTGAATACCGTGAGGGCGTGCAACAGACATCAAGGTGCAAGGCACCAAATGGAAAGCTCTTTGTTTGCTAGACCCACGGCACGTATTTAAACATGGCCCCAGCTCCCAGAAACCACAACAAGTGCCGTTTCTGCCAAGGGACTGCCGATCCGCTCACGGCACGTCCCACGCACCTGCCAGCTGGCGCCTGCTACACCTGCTTCCCATGCGGCGGCTGTGCCAGGCAGCATCAGGCCAGGCTCGTTGGCAGCGGCTGAACGGGCGGCCGCCTGATAGCGCACGATAATCATGACGGGCGCAGCCGCCCCGCGGCCCTGCCCAGCTGCTGCACCTTCCTCGACGCCCTCAACCTTGTCTTCTCCAGAACCTCCACGGCGGCTCGTGCTGGGGAGCTGTCCAAGCTGCAGTAGGGCTACTGCATCTGGTGGAGTGCATGTGGCCAGCGGATGGGACACCCACCAGGCCGGCAGGGGTGCACCAGACCCAGTGGTAGCCACATGGCCCAACCTCCACATCTGTGCATGCCAGTGGGGAGTTGTACCGCCTGCTGCTGCAGTACTTGTACTGCCTGTACCCTCTGTCTGGAACAGTCTGGGCCCAGCCTGGGTGCTACAGCCACCCGGTACACTCTGTAGCTGCTTGACACACAGGCCCAGGGCAGCCACCATGTCTTGCATCACACATGCCGCACCTGCTGCCTCCATCACTGCCTGCTCACGTGCCAGCCGTGCAGCTGCAGCTGCCTGGAAGCTAGGCGGCAGCGGGCATGTACTGCTGCGGCTTGTACTGCTTGGCGTGCTGCCTGGAGGGCTGTAGCGGCTGGCAGTAGTCGACAGGCAAGCCCAGGCACTGTATGCCAGAGCTCTAAGCTCCTCCTCCTCCTCTGCAGCACCATCAGAATCCTGAACCACATTATGAACACGCCCCGCAGCCGCCAGCTGCGCCCAGAGCTCTGACTGTGTCCGCAGTGGCGGTGGCTGTGACGCAGCTGCCATCGCCCACGCTAGGCGCACCGCTGCTGCCAGAGGCTGTGGCGGGGGCTCCTTGATCCCATGCACAGTCATGTGGATTTGTGCATCCCCATGCATGGCATGGAACTCCAGGAGGGCTTGCAGCAGCTGTGGGGCAGCAGAGCTGAAGAGCTGGCTGTAGTGCAGCCCCACCTGTGCCAGGTCTTGGGACACAGCTACAGCTGCGGCTGCATCAGCCAGGGCTATGGCTGCAGCCCGGTGCGATTGCTCTGCTGCAGCTAGCACTCCCCAATCCCTGGAAGAGATCAGCACGTGAGGGGCCTCCTGGCTGGTGCCTTGCGTACTGCTCGCAGCGCCGTCGCTACTGCTGGTCCGTTTGTCTCCCTTCTCACTGTCACTGCCAGACTCGCCGTCATCACTGCTGTCGCTACCGCTCCCTTCCTGCACGGGTTCTACCAGCAGGCCGTTGGCACTGCAACTGCCGCTACTGCCGCTGCTGCCGCTACTGCTCTCGTCCTGGCCTGCCAGCAGATCCGCGCGCATGAGTGCGTGCTGTGACGCGCACACCTCACGGAGCGTCACAGCTGTGACAGCCATGTGGCGCGCTGTGACACAGGCTGCAGCTGCAAGCAGCTCATGGGCCCAGTGACGCGCACTCACAAACGCGTGCACAACGTCTGCTGTGTCTGCTGCGCTGTATGGCTGGATGGCCTTGCGCTGTGGTTGTGCTGTCGGGGCAGTCGTTGCAGCAGCTGCCGATGGAGGTGGCACTGCCCCAGATGCAGCAGTAGCGGCTGTGGTTGGTTTGAGGGACTCCAAGCGAGCTCTTGCAATGGTTGCAAGGCGGTCAAGCAGGCCAGAGACAGTGTGAGCTGTTTCAGGGAGGGAGGTACCATGGCTTGCGAGGGCTGTGATCACAGCCGCCATGTCCTGCCCCCGGTGTACCGCCCATGTGCTCTCTTCGGCCAGCCAGCAACTGGCAGTAGCGCTGCTGCCGCTACTGCCGCTGCCTCTGCTGCCACTGGCTACGTCGCTGCCTGCCTGCCGTGAGACAAAGGGGAGCTGGGGCTGTGTGGCAGCTGCCAGGATGCATGCACCTGCTGCACCATGACCCACCTTGGCCAGGGCTGACAGGACAGAGGCCATGTCAGACACCGTCAAGCCTCCACGCACCCCGACGCCTACGGCGGCCGCACGGGCCAGCACTTGCCACACGCGTGCACCACCCGCTGCTGCTGCTGCTGGTGCTGCTGGCGCTGCACCGCCACCCATAGTTGCCGTGCTGCTGACTGCTGTGTCCTGGGACGTACCGCACATCGGCGGGAGCACGCGTGCCAGTGCTGCAGCATGGCCCGGCGCCAGTCCTCCTCCCAGCTCTAATGCACGGTGGGACACAGCATCCCACAGGGCAGGATTGCTGCCACCTGTTCCAAGCCCTAGGGCATGCAGCGCCCAGGCCAGGCGTGCGAGGCCTCCGGAACGGCAATGGGGTACAGCTGTGGTGCAAGTGCAGTACAGGCGTAGCAACAGAGGTGTTGTGCATGTACTAGTGGCAAAGAGGAGGAGATGCATGGCAGGGCATGCAAAGCTGGTTCGCGGAGGCAGTCAGGGGCGTGCTGTGCATCATGGCAGGGATAGAGCTGGACGCACATGTTCACAGAATAACGCTTTAAAAGCTGCAGGCATGAAGCAAGCCCCTCTCATTCAAGCCAAACACACCACCATTCCATGACCTGGGGTCAGGCGAGGGCTCACCTTCCTTCTCCAGGAAGCCAGATCTAGTGGTGACCAGCTGGTGCAGGCCCAGCACCAGCTGCTGCCTTGCCCCTTGTGGTTGGGGGGCAGGTGGCAGAGCAGAGGACGTGGCAGAAATGAGGGGGGCTGGGGCTGGGGCTGGGGCTGGGGATGGCTGGTCAGCTGCCACCTGAGGTGACTCTGCTTTGGACTCCAAGTAAGCAGCCTTGCGCAGCAGCTTGCTGTACAGCCACTCGCTGTACTGTGTGAGCGGTACCGCAGCTGTACCTGCAGAGGGAGGTGTACTGTCGACTTGGCCGCCCTGTACTGCTGCTGCCAGATACTCCAGGGCCTGTCGGCCAGCGAGCTTGGTGGCGCCCCACAGTACCGCTGACACCTCGTCCCCTGTGTACCGCACTCGCCCTGTACTGCCTGTCTCGACTACACTGCCTGTACTGCTGTACCGCCCCACCTCCTTTGCCAGCATCTGTACCGCTTCCTGCGCGACCTGTAGCGTGTGTGGCTCCCCTGCCCCTGGGGTGCATTGGTGCACAGCCAGAGCAAAAAGCAGCCGGGCCTGCGCCCGAGCCCTCATGTCCTGAACATGCGGTACTGCCGCTTGCGCCAGGGCGCGCCACATGCGAGGCTGCCGTGCCCCTGCCTCCCCCAGCTCCTCCACCACCCGCCACAGGTCTGACGGCGCCACATCTGACAGACTGCGAGACCACATGTCAGACATGTGACTGGTGCCGTCTGACCGGGGCCCAACACTGCTTGCCTGGTCTGACTGACTGGTCTGATTGCTCACAGTCCTGGTAGTTGTGGCTGGCGTAGGTGCGAGCATGGGGGCTGTGAGCGCCTGCACCAGCCATGCGGGCGGTGGCAGCGCACGAGACATCCGGAAGCCCCACAGTGCGGCAACAGCAGCACCCAATGGGACGGGCCCTGCTGATGCCTGTGCCTTTAGCCGCTCTGAAACCAGGCGCAGCACGCGTGCGATCTGTTCACGTGGGTGACCTGCACCACGAGCTGGTGGCAGGCCCGCTGCTGTCACTGCAGCAGCAGCCAGTCCTCCAGGGCCCCATGTTCCCCCACCTTTTTGAATGAGGTCCTCCAGCTCCCCCAAGGCACGCGTGCGTGTGATCGCAGCGGCTGGGCCTTCAACCCACACAGCAGATCGACTTTCAGGGCCAGCGTTTGCAGCCGCAGGTGTCAGGAGGACAGGGGCCAGCTGCAACAGTCTGGCGACGTTTGGGTGTGGGGGCGGCAGGCGAGATGCTTGGGCGGCCGCTGTGGTGCTTTGCCCCCCTGCGCCTCCCACCTGCCAACCTGCTGTACGGCCAGCTGCAGGTGCCCGTGCCACTGTAGCCTTTCGCCCCTGCTTTTCATGCTGCTTATGTTTGCTCCCCTGCTTCTCCTGCTCCCTTGCCTGTGCTGGCTGCTGCATGCGTTCTGTGCTGGGGCTGGGCCTGCTCGCTGTGTGTGCTGCCTCTTGGTCTGCTGCCTGGAGGGTGTCAGGCTTGAGGGTTTCAGAGGTTGACCCTGCTGCTCCAGGGGCAGCAGCTGCCGCACGTGCTGTAGCAGATGGCATGTCTTGTACCGCTGGCTCATGGGTACTGCGTGTCTCGGTGCTCATCAGCCTGGCGTGGGCTGCTTGCTGCTGCATCAGGTGAAGCCCCTGCCTGCACACCAGGCTGTGAGATACTGCTTGTGTTGTGTGAGGGATGAAGAAGACTCGTGACAGCACCTTGGGAGGCGGCAGCAAGTGTTGCCATGTGGCTGAAGCGTGTGCATGGCCGCGCAGTGGCTGCTGCTCAGAACGCTCAACACATGCCGTGGGCAATGTGGCTGTGCTGGTGCCCATGGGTACACTCCTTGAGCGGAGTGGAATGCAAGCAGCTGATGTTGTGCTTGTGGCTCGAGGTGGGTGGCTGCTGCTCAGACACAGGGCCCGGAGGAAAGCACGCGATGGCCGCCATGCTGCACATGCTCCAAGCATGGATTGCATCATGGGCATGGCGTGCAGCGCCTGGCCGATGTGCTGATGGCCCCATGCTGCCAGCAGCGCATTCAGCCGCTTGCACTGGCACGCACTCCCTCTGCTCATCACGTAGACATGCGTTCTCAGCAGTGCTGTACTGGATGGCACTCCATCATCTGCTTGGGCGGTGCCAGAATAGTTAGGTTCCCATACGTACGCCTCCCACTTTGGTGCGCTTGGTCGGGGCAGAGGCTGCACTGGGCTGAAGCAGCAACCCGGCTCACTTTGTATGAGAACGCCCACAAGTTTGGGCAGCCAGCTTCGTTCGCTCAACACCCCCCTCTCCCCTTCGCAAGTTTGTGTAGCTGATAGCAGCAGCAAGCCCAGTCGGGTTATCAGCTTCGGCCCCAAAGGCCCAAATGAGAACCTCGATTGGCCAGATGGTCAGAGGAGGCACGCCTCTAGCTGCACCATCGCGCACGAAGCCGGGTGCGCTGATGTGGGCGCTTCTTGTACTGTGGGGATGTTGAGGATGATGCAGGGTCGTGGTCCTCTGCTTTGACCATGTCTTATCAGCGGGTGGTATGCATTGCCGGTAACATATCTGGGCTTGTGCGCTTCAACAACCCCACATGTGCCAGATCATGCTGATGAGTCTTGAAGCATCATGCTGCCGCTTTGCTCTGAACTCTGCAGTCGTGTCCCAGTCGTGGTCCCCTGCAAGGCGTGTGCTGGTGCGCTCCGCCACTGAGGCTGAGCCCCTGGATGTGCTGCGTGAGGAGAACATGCTGTTGCGCCAGACCATTACCGAGGCGAAGGTTGCTATCACGGCGCTGGAGACGGGTCTGAAGGACGCGGGTGGGTTGTCCACATTTTCGTGGCTGCTGGCTGTCCTGCCACTTCAGCAAAAGGTGCCCTTTTCTGATGCCGGCCTGATGCGCGCGCAACCACGCCGTGCACCCACCTTTTCGCATTGCTGCAGGCGTCAAGCTGCCGGAGGCGGACAACATGGCGCTGTCGCCCTCCCAGCCTAAGGGTTTTGAGGACTTTTGGAGCCCTGGTGCGTGCTATCATCCAAGCACGTCGAACAAGCAGCAGCGCGCAGCACGCACATGGGGCCACAGCATGAGCTGCGTCAACTGCGTCAGCCGCACCAGCTGCGTTGCATTGCATGCTAGACTGCTCAACTGCCTCGCCATGGCGCCGAGCCACACGCCTGACCTGAGTTGTATGCATCGGCCTGCCCCGATGCATACCCCCCTCCACGGCATGCTTCCTCGAGCATGCCTCTCAGGCGGTCTGCACCGGCTTTAAGCGCCTGCAACCTTCTGACGCAGTGCAACCGCTCCCATGCGCGGCTTCCTGCACGCCTGCTTGCCGGCGCCATGCAAACGGCGCGCGCAGCACATGCTTGTGTGCGGAACTTGTGGGGCGTGCAGTCTCAAGGGTGCTGGCCTTCATGCACTTATGGACGCAGCCCTGGAGGTGCCCTACAACCACGCATTCCAGGACGAGTATGGCACCGTGCGCCCCGTACCAAACCACGATGGCACAGAATGCTTCCAGTGGGACAACACCCTGTGGAAGGCCGAGGCGCACTTTAGGGTAAGAAGCTATGCGCTCATACACAGCTCATATGAGCTCATGCATACTTGACAGATGAGACATTATCCAACATTAGCCAAGAGCCATCGTGATGAGGCGTAAATGTACTTGTGCGAGCCATGGTCCTCATGAGCCATGAGGCAGGGTGGAATGCATGGATTGCTCAGCTGCGAACACGGTACCCAGGCGTGAAAGCTGCGGGTGCCACTGATCACATGGGGCTGCCATGCATCACGAACCAGCATGGCACACGTACCGGCCGCACACACTTCTGCATACCATGCGTGGCACGCGAGTGCACATGCATGTCGACCATGCGCCACGCGCATGCAAACCCCACACCACCGAGGCGTCCGCCTGCTTCGTGTGTACCTCACGTACCTCATGTACTGCTGTACTGCCTTCAACTGCCTACATGCACTGCTGTACCGCTGCAGTACCGCTGGAAGGTGTTCCGTGACATCCGCAACGCCATTGACAACAACGAGGGCGGCCTGGCTAAGTTTGCTCAGGGTGTGTGGCTGTGCACCAGCAGTGATCTCTGCCATGCGCATCATTGAACTTTGTGATGAAGAGTTGTATAGAAAACAAGGGGGAGGAGTGCGGCGTGTGGGGCCTGAATGGAAGCCAGAATCTGCAACATAGGGGCACGGCAGCATTACTCTCAACAGAGCACGCCGTCATGCCTTGAAAGCTCGCATGCAACTTTTGGTGTGCCAGCCACATCGACCTATAACAGGTTTTGGGGGGGGGGGGGACGGCGGGGGCGCGGGGGCGAGGGCGGTGGCGCAGGGGGGCCACATATGCATGGAGGCACCTGAGCCGCATGTATCCCCATGTCCATCATGCTGGGCACCATGGCCCTGGGAGAACCAAGGTCCTGTGAAAACCCGTACCACACCCCAGGCTACAAGAACTTTGGCATCAACCGCGGCACGCACGAGGGGAAGAACGGCCTGTGGTACCGGGAGTGGGCGCCTGCTGCAAAGGTGCGGTGTGTGTGTGCGGGCGGGGGGTATACCTCGGCAACTACCGGCCATTTTCGGTGAAGTTTCGTTTCCCGAGTGGGAGGAGGGGGGGATGCAGTAGGCTCGTGCAGAGTCCCAGCGGCAGGAATTTGAAGGGTGCAGGGTTGACAGCTCATGGTAGCCATGCATGTGTTGAGTTTTTAGCCAGCTTAGACCACCCCAGCAACCCGTGTGGGTGCAGCCACAGTGTCGTGCACGTGTGCATCAGCTGCATCAGCTGTTGGGATTGGGCTGACTTGGAAATGACCAGTGCTGCCCACATCACGCGGGGGCCCGGTGCTCTGTGCTCTGCATGCTCACCATGGCATGGGGACACCCCCTGCGATCCAGCATGGCGACAGTGGTAACTGCTCAGAAAACAGGCTTCAATCAAAGCTGGGTATATGCTCACTGGGGTCACTCTTCAACTTGGCTGTGCAGGCTCTGTGCCTAATCGGCGAGTTCAACAACTGGCAGCCGGCCGACAACCACTGGGCGTTCAAGAACCCGTTCGGCGTGTGGGAGCTGTTCCTGGCTGACAAGCCGGATGGCACCCCGGCCATCCCCCACAGGTGGGGTAGGGGGATGATGCACGCACTGCTGCAGCCGCGGCAGTTCACGGTCCAGGGTGGCAGGGCGTCAGGTTTGGGGGTGGAGGGTCTTGGCAGGGGTCTTGAGGCTCAAAGGTCAGGAGGGACGCAAGGAGGGACTTGTCCTGCTGCTCGCCGTGCCGTGCACACACCCGCCCGTCCTGCTCCCATCATGCACTACGCTCCTGCTCGACCTGAGATCTCATCCTAAAACTGTACACTGAACCCTTGGACACTGAAACCTGAACTCCCGCGCGCCTGCTCCACAGGACCAAGGTCAAGACCCGGCTGGAGGCGGCTGATGGGACATGGGTGGAGCGCATCCCTGCATGGATCAAGTGGGCCACACAGGAGTGGAATGAGATCCAGTACAACGGCGTGCACTGGGAGCCCCCTGAGGTACGGTTCTGGAGCTGGCGGTTGGGTTTCAGTTGTGTAGCTGGTTTTCGGTTGTGGGTGCCTTTTGCGCTCGGTTGGGTGGTGCTTGTGACAGGTTGGGTGTGGGTCTTGGAGCAGGCCGTGTGGGTCATCTGCATGGTATCGACACATGTGTACTGCTTCTACTGTTTGTGTACTGCCTCAGGTGGGTGCCCCTGGCGAGGTGGACGAGAACAAGAAGTACACGTTCAAGTACCCACGCCCCCCCAAGTGAGCGTGACCAGGGTTTGAGTGTGACGTTTGTGGCGAGTGTGACCGCCTCGGTTTGGGGCACCCTGTTGTGTTGGCAGGGCTGGTGTGGTCCACCCTCATGCTGGCTACAGAACTGTACTCACAAATACACATCTTGAACATCTGCTTCGTCCCCCACAGGCCGCGTGCGCTGCGCATCTACGAGTGCCATGTAGGCATGAGCTCTGCAGAGCCAAAGATCAACAGCTACATGGAGTTCAGGTGGGGCCCGCCACATGCTGCGCCTGCCTTGGCTGGGTGTGTGTGGCATCTTGGCCGTGGTACCGTGGTCATGCGTGCTGGAGAGCTGATTGCTGATTTTATTCGGTCTGGTCTGGTGCACACGCAGGCGTGACATGCTCCCCCGCATCCGCAAGCTGGGCTACAATGCAATCCAGATCATGGCGATCCAGGTGTGGACCGTTCACCTTCCTTGGCCTGTTTGATTCGCTTGCCTGCAATCCAAGGAGTTCGTAACCAGGGCCATATCAGCGTCAGCCTCCCAGCATCAGACCAGGTCCCCGCATGTGAGCAGGACACTAGGCATTCAGTCACATGTGAGGCTGGACCTGATGTACTGCCTGTTGCACTGCCGTGTGTACCGCCCACAGGAGCACGCGTACTACGGCTCGTTCGGCTACCACGTGACCAACTTTTTTGGCGCGTCCTCACGTTTCGGCACGCCAGAGGAGCTGAAGGTCGGAGCTCATGTATTATGTCGTTGTATCTATGCTCATGCCTGGCTATTTCACAGCTACAAGAGGAAGGGGAGGGGGGGCTGTGGGAGGTGGTGGGGGGGGGGATATCTCTGCTGGGAACCTGGGCAGGGGGCCAAGGGAAGAGGAACTCAAGGGCACCAAATCAGCCTTCTGCCCATGACTTAATTGAGTCATACCAGAAGCGGAATCAGAACGCATTGTGGGCCGCTATCTCAGCATGCAAGTTTGGTCCATTCCATCCTGCACTCCATTGCTGATTGAGTGTATTGAAGTATGCCAGCACCTTGATCTCAAAGCGGCACATCGACCTTGATCATAAGGAGCTTTCCAAACGCCTGACACGCTACCGCAGGCGATGATCGATGAGGCGCACAGGCTGGGCCTGGTGGTGCTGATGGACATCGTGCACTCCCACGCGTCGAAGAACACAAACGACGGCATCAACATGTTTGATGGCACAGATGGCCAGTACTTCCACGGGGGGCCCAAGGGCTACCACTGGATGTGGGACTCGCGCTGCTTCAACTATGGTGGGTTTTAGTAGGCCGGGGGTTGGGTGGTGGCGGTGGGCTCTTGGGTACCGAGGGCGTGGGCCCTCTACATGGCCATGATTCGCTCGGTAGCGTGTATTGAGTTGTGATCTGGTAGTGGAACTTGTGTGTGCCAGGGGATGTGTACACAGCGGGGCGGGGGGGGGGGGGGGGGGGGGGC
>BDCZ01000142.1:35631-58820 GCA_001662365.1 Chlamydomonas applanata
CGAGGGCGGTGTGGGCTTTGACTACCGCCTGCAGGTGGGGTTTCCGATCATTGTTTGTCCGCTTTTGTTGTCGGTTTTCCTCGGTTTTCAATGTGAATTTCAGTGTTGTGGTTGTTAAGATACAGGTGGGGTTGGTTATTCGTCAGGCGCTGTAGGTAGTCCGCCATGCGAGCATGTCAGCATGCCAAGGTTCTACCAGGGGTTCTACCATACTACCAAGGGTCTTTTCATTATGAGTGCTCTAGATGCTGCCCGCCCCTGCACGCAACTGCGCGTTGTGGTGCACATAAGGGAAGGAAGGGTCAGGGAGGAATGGTTGAAGATGAGTGCATATCCTGGGGTGGGGCCTGCAGTTTGGACTTGAAACGTGGGTATGGGGGGGTGTCTGAAAGGCTCACTGACTTTCAATTCAGCTCTGATAACACAGACGCTGTGCATGAACGCACGCCTTAAACACATCCCCTGCACGGCCCCCGGCCTGCACCCAGATGGCCATCGCTGACAAGTGGATTGAGGTGCTGAAGACCAAGAATGACTACGAGTGGGACATGCCGGACCTCACTCACACGATGACCAACAGGTGCGTTACATCAACAGCAGCGCAAGTCAAGCAGTGCAAGTGAACGCGAACAGTGAAGGGACTGGGCCCACAATAGTAACAGTGTATAGCAACATGCATGCATGGGGTTTCTCATACTGGAAACTTACTTGGAACAATGTCAGGAAACGTCAAGAATTGGCATATATGATATATGCATATATCAGGGGCAGTATTTGTGGTACCATCTGACCCCTGGCGCCGCCACGGCCTGAAGTGGACCCATGTATGCCCCATGTATTGCCACCTGTACCGCTCAATCACCACCTTGTACTGCCTCTTGTACTGCTGCAGGCGGTACGCCGAGTCGTGTGTGGGCTACGCAGAGAGCCACGACCAGGCGCTGGTGGGCGACAAGACGATTGCGTTCTGGCTCATGGACAAGGACATGTACGACTACATGGTGCGGTACAGCTGTACTGCATGCAGTACATAGTAATGCTACCTGTATGCATACCTATGTGTTAGTATCCCTCCTACACTATCCAAGTTACAGGCTCCTGTGGAGCGTGCGGAGGGCTTGTATACTGCCTGCGGCACAAGTCTGCTGCCGTGATGCATTTACAGTCGGTTTCGAACATATGTCTGCATGTCTGTCTGTACAGCTTCACGGTGCTTTGGCGCACTGCTCCATGCTCGCATGTCTGCTTCCCTGAGTAAAGGATGCCTGCACATCCACCAGTCTCCTGTTCAGAGACAGCTGACATTGTGAACCCAGCCCTGAACCCTACAAACCTGGGAACCTGGTTGAACCCGACATGCTGAATCCTGCACCGCCCTGCTGCTGTTCGTCTGCAGGCCGCACCGGGTGTCGGGCCGCAGTCGCCCATTGTGGACCGTGGGCTGGCGCTGCACAAGATGATCCGCACACTGACTATGGCGCTGGGGTGCGTGTTTGTTTCCGTGCTCGCTCGTGCCGTCCTCGTGCTTTTGGGGAAGGGGCGGGGCCGGCGGCGGTCCCACCTGGTGTACTGCTGCCTCGCCGCAGAGGTGCACTGCTGCCCTGCATGAGCGGCGCGTGCTGGTGGTTACAACACTGTCTACCTGATGTGTGACGGAAAAAAAAAGGGAAAAAAAGTGTCAGCACCACTCCTGGAAACCACACCCTCACAGCGCACGCACACCTCCCCAAACACCGCCATTGTAATGCCCCCTGTGCAGCTGAGTGTACCGCTCCACATGTACTGCTAACCGGTTCAACTTTTGCTTTTGACCGTACCGCAGTGGCGAGTCGTACCTCAACTTCATGGGCAACGAGTTTGGTCACCCCGAGTGGATTGACTTCCCTCGTGTGGACTCCTATGACCCCTCGACTGGCGCCTTTGTGCCTGGTGCGTGTGTGTGTGATGCATGACTTTGGGACTGGGGCTGTGCAAATGCAGGTCCTTTCCATGATACACCGCCGAGCCTGTAGGAGGGAGTGGGCACTTGTGGCTGCTGTGGCCCTGCCAGCTTATCCCTGTTATGGTCTGCGGATGTCCAGCTTCATACCATACGTTCTTGCAAAAGCCCAGCTGTGCAGCTGTGCAGTATGTCTGTCCATGAGGGCAGCACCTGTGCGGCAGTCCATTTGTGGCAGCTGTATAGTCGCTGCTGCTGTTGTGGCAGCCCGGACGCAGGTCACTCATGACATGTGTGAAACCCGTTGGCATGCTGTGTGCAGGCAATGGCGGGTCGCTGGAGAAGTGCCGCCGCCGCTGGGACCTATGCGACTCAGACATCCTGCGCTACAAGTGGGTGAATGTGTGGGAATAAGTATGGCAGCAAGTCTGGGAGTGCACGTCCGTGCGCGTGACTACGCTTTTGTGGTACATACAAGCAATCAAGCATGTGAAACTGTGTGGACAGACGTCCAGGGAAACTGTGCGGGGATTGGCAATCGTATGGGCAGGTGTGGGTTGGTGTGCTTCGGAAACACCGCACCTGGTTGCTGGGCCATGTGCAGGGATCACGTGGCTGTGCTCACAACATGGGAACACACGCATGGACATGGTTCACATGGACATCTTGATACTGATAACGCTCTACAGGAACTTTGTGGCGTGGGACCGGGCGATGATGCATCTGGAGAAGGCGTTTGGCTTCGTGTGCGCACCCCACCAGGTACAGCCCTGGCTATCCTCGCTCCCAGCTTGTACCCTGGACCCAAAAGCCCACAGCCCACATCGCTCCCCCACACTGCGCCCCTGCACGCTGGATTATACCCTGCGTTACAAACAGTACTTGCCGTCGCGTGTTGCACTGCATGCATCAGTTCTGTCCCAGCTGTCTTTGTCCAGTCGTTTATTTCTGGCACCCGTGCTCAACCCGCACTAGCTCAACCCTCGCTAGCTGGCCTCCCGTGTTGTGAACAATCAGGTGAATACGGTAATCATTGAATAAACCGACTGGCTGGCCGCAGTGGATCAGCCGGCAGGACAACGGTGACAAGATGATTGTGTGCGAGCGTGGGGACCTGCTGTTTGTGTTCAACTTCCACCCCACAAACTCATACACCGACTACAAGGTCGGCTGCTACCTGCCTGGATCCTACAAGGTGGGACCCACAATGCGTGTTCTGGGGTATCTTACCGCATACTAGTGATCTTACTAAAGGCTGTACTTTGCTAATGGCTGCATACCACTACAGTGTGTGTTGCTACCGGCTGCATACTACAGCAGGCTGTATGTTAATACTGGACCTGTGGGCAACACACCTCCTCTGCCGCATACGCACATCATGCAAGGTGTCGCTGGTCTTGCTTTGAAATCCCAAGGGATCCGCGGAGCAGCGAAACCCATCACACTCCCTGCTAGCTTTGCAAGTTGCATTGCCGCCCACGGTTCTGTACACATCCATGGTCCCTTACGCGGACTTCAACACGTGGCTTGTCACAGGTGGTGTTGTCAAGTGATGAGGAGGTGTTTGGCGGCTACCGCAACGTGACCAAGGATTCGGACGTCACATTCACCGCGCACAATGCCAACGGCTATGACAACCGCCCCTTCGCCATGAACGTGCGTGCGCCTGTTTGTCCGCCGCCAAAAAGTTATGGGATAGATGGCAGGCTTCATGGTGTGCTTGTGTGACACGGGACTTGGGTAGTGGCAAATGCTATGTAGCATCCGTGCGCAAGGGACATGCGCTCGCACAGTGTGGCTTAAAGCTGAACTTGCCCCAGCTCCCACAGCCCCCCAATCCCTGCACTCAAAACCTGTGAGAAACGTGCAGAAAGGATCCTGCGATACGGGTATAAACGTCTTGACGTTGATTGTGTGGCGACCTGGATCCCCTCAACTCCATGCACAGGTCTATGCGCCCTCCCGTACCATCGTCGTGTATGCACCAGCTGATGAGTGCGACCCTGAGGCCGACAGGAAGCCACATGGCGTGCCGGGCCTGGGCGTCAAGAACTTGGGTCCCTACTACGCACGCTAGACCCAGCGCGTTCGACAGGTGCCTGTTTTAACAGGCTGGGCAGCAGCAGTGCTGACATGAGGTGTAGCTGTTGTCACCTGTTCTGGCAATGGCAGGGCGGGCGGCGGGTGGGGTTGCTGGTTTAAGAGGTGGTGGTGGCTCACAGGGGGCGGCGTCCCAACGTAGGGCGGCTGTACTTTTTGTGGACGTGCCTGCTCTGGTTTTCAGCACCTTCAGGTTGTGCGGCCGTTCAGTGATGCAAGGTTGGATGCAAGGTTTGACGGATTGCAGGGCCGCTGCGACGCAGGCTGCTGCTGTTGCTGCGTGCAGTTTTGTGCCATGCGGCGCACCCTCCCCCAGTATTCCGTGTGTTCTTTGCCAGCAAGAAAAACATCGTCGGCGTTGTGCTTGCGTTGTTCAATGGTGCTTGAGGCATGCACCAGGCATGCCACGCGTATGGTGAATCCAAGGACAGGAGCACTGCTGCATCGCAATGCACGCGCATGCGCATGGTGCTCTTGAGTGCGAGTTACACTGTTACACTGTGCCTGTGCAGCGGCACTGATACCTGGTTGTGTGTATTGTGAGACCCTGTGTGTCTGTGTGGATGTGGGTAAGGCCAAGCTGAGCAGGAAGCGATACCATGCATGTGCTGCCCTGCTTGCCGGGTGTCATGTGGTTGACCATGCACACATACATGTGCTGCAGTGTGTACGTTGCATGGTCCCGTGCTCATGGCTGGCAAAGTGATGTTGCTGTGGTACAGGGCAGGTGGGTATGGAGTTTTGCGGTTAGGAGGGCGGTGGGCCATCCAGCTCAGCAGCTGTGGGCACTGTTCCAGCGACTAAGCTGGGGTGCAGCAAATGTTGGCGCCCGCTGCACAGGGACGCAAACGATGCAGACTTGTGGGGCGGGGAGGTTTGTGGCCAAGCAGCCTCGCGCTGCTGCTGCTGTTGGGTTTGCATGCGCGTGCATCGCGGACAAAGAGAGGGGAGTGTGTGTGTCCGCTGTACAACACTTCTCGACTCCAAATTGATCAGCGTGATGCCGGCACAGTTTGTTGTACGCCAGCTTGGCTCGGGTATTGATATGTGCTGGTGTTCTGCTGCACTGCACTGCACCGTGCATTGCATGCGCTTGGCACGCATGTGTGGGGCAACGATCCATGTGTAAGCCCCTTTGAAATGTGCTCAAAACAATGCAGCTGAACTCCTTACAGTGCAAACACATGCCATAAACAACCACGCTGGTAGCTGGCAAACCACTCACCAGCCGGTGACCCTGCGCTCGTCTTGAAGGAAGAAACCCACCACCAAACACCCCCATAGCAGCCACACTGCCGTGCAGTTTACCCTCCCCCCCTCCCCCCCAAAAGCAGCACCTCCTGCAACCTACAAAACAACACACACTGCTGTCTTCTCCCACCCGCACCCCGCCTCTTCCCCCAACAACACACCCAACGTACCTCAATCAACATGTTTGAAACAGATGAGGTGCCGACCACGGATGTTCAAGATCGCTCATGCGCAGCACCAGCTGCACCACCCAGCACCCAACTAGCCCGTCAATGTGCGCCGCTGCTGCCACCAGGCACACCGCCGCCGCCACCCGCCGCCGCCATCACTTGGCTGAGGCTCATGGTCACGTCATCCGGCCCCAGCGCCAGCAGCCCGTGGCCCCCACCAATGCTGGCAGCCCCCACCGCTGCAGGCGCTGCAGCCACAGATGGCGGGGCTGCCAGCGCCGCTGAGACCCCACCGCCTGCGGCTGGAGCACCGCCTGTTGAGGCAACCACGGGTGCACCTGCCGCCGCGGCGGCTGCCGCGTCTGACCAGTACGGCGCCTGCCGGGCACACCAGTCCTGTAGCTGGCGCACCGACAGTTGCAGGGACTCAGGCACCCGGGATGTCGCCATGTTGCGCTCCAGCGCGTGCGCCACGGCACGTACCTGCAGTACACATGGCGGTACACACGGCGGTACACTCAGCAGTGCATACAACACAGTATGTGCATCAAATGCTCCTGAGACGATGCACCTAAATATCAGCACATGTGAGCTGTACTGCATTCCTGCAGCTGGCCGCAACAAAGTTACACGCCATCAAAATCACAACACTTCTGTGACACGCCGTGTTCTTATTATTATTAAAGTCACGAACCCTGAACCCTGGCTGCCACCATCGCACCTGCTTGAACAGCTTGACCCCTGAGCTGCGGACGTCTGCCAGCTGAACGCCAGCCGCTGCAGCCGCCGCCTTGGCCGTAGCCGCCTGCACGCACACCACAAAGGTTTGGACCAGCGTGTTTGCATCTCGCACGCACTATGGCATGTGGATGCCTTCCGGGCTCAAGGTTCAATACTCACTCTCAACGGGGTGCAGGGCTGATGTGCAAGCACACAGCATGCTCACTTGTGACACCGGCCAATCTATCGGCTGTGTGCTGCAGCAATGCACACTGTATACATTATCCTCCGCGCTTCCTGCACGGGCCCCATGCCATTCAGTCAGCCCCACACCCGGTGCCAGGGGGCGTCAGGCTTCAGGGCACGCACCGCGGCTAATGCGGCCGCTGCGGCCGCCTGCGCCGCTGCCAGCTCCTTAGCTTGCGCTGCCACTTCAGCACCCAGCTCGATGCTGCGGTTCTTGGCATCCCACACCTGTTAGGGAAGCAGCAAGAGCCAATAAGGTCCAGTGAGACTACCTGTGGGCCCCGTGGCCCATTCACATACTATTCCTCACGACCCAGCTCCTTTCCAGGAGTTGGCAGCGATGGCCTACAGGACATGCCCAGCAGTAAGATACCGGGCACAAGGTCCTGGGACCCCCGTCAGCAAACATGCATCGGTTCCGACCCCGTATCCGGCCACCCCGTCCCCCCCCCCCTTCCCTCCCACGCTACCGCCACACGCCGCCCCCACACGCCGCCCCCACACCTCCTTGCGAGCGTCCTGCAGCTGAGCCGCCAGAGTGGTGGCGCGCTCCGCCTCGGCTGTCGCGCGCGCCTGCGCCTCAGCGCCCGTGCTGCGAGCTGCCTCCAGCGCGTCCTTGGTAGCCGCCAGCTCAGCGAGCAGCGTGGTGCGCTCCTGCGCAGTACAGTTGGGCGGTACAGCACTGGCAGTACAGCGTCCGCGTCCGCGCGCACGCACGAAGCCGCCTTGGAGCACAGATGCAGAGCACAAAGCGCCACCCCAGCAGCAGCCTATGCAGCCCCCCACCTAGCCTGCCCCTTCACCAGCCCTTCACTAGCCCAGCCCAGCCCACCTGCACCATGAACTCATGTAGTGCCGCCATCTCTTCGTCATCACGGCTCACCACCTCCTTCAGCTTGCGCACCTGCGCCTCCCGGAGAGTCGCCATGTCCTGGGCCCTGCGGCGGCACAGCAGGGCATGCAGACACATGTGAATCGGCACATTCTTACAGTACTGCACAGTATCAATGTCCAGCCAAAGGCTTCATACTGGCTTGATACAGTGTTGTCAGTACGAGGCAGGTGTTCTCATATACTGTATGCTCATGGCCGTGTGATAGCTCGGCCAGGACCGTGTATGATGAACCACGCTGTGCGGTAATGCTTATACAGGACGAAGGCAGCAGCCAGGCCGGTTCCAGCATGGCATCATCAGATGTATCTGTGAAACTCCTTGTTTTGTTGTTTTTATCATCAGAAACCTGCGGCCGCTGGGCGCATGCCATCTTGGTACGACTCTCGCGGCCCACATCTTGGTGTGACTGCTGCGGCCCATGCGCGCGGACGCACCTCTGTGCCTCATCCATGAGGGCACGGGCCGAGGAGCGGCAGCGCTCTGGTGTCACGCCTGCAGCCACCTTTGCCGCCGCCAGCTCTTTTTCCACGACACATAGCTGGCGCTGCGGGGCAGGTGCAGGTTCATGGTGGTGGTGGTGGCAGGAGGTGGTGGCAGGAGGTGGGGCATGCAGTCAGTGTATGGCGCGTGAGATCACAAGCTTCAGTACCACGGCTGCACGACAGCTGGCTTCTCAGCTTGCTGCTCAGGGTGTTTCTCTGCACAAGGTCGAGGTGAATGGTTGCATGGTTGCATGCAGCTGGTGTCTGGGTCAGCAGGCTAGGCCTGCTACGCACTCCAATGAGGCATTAGGGCTGCAGAACACAGTGTGAAATGTCCAGTGCTGATGCAGGGGCAGAGCTGTCTGGTTCACGCTGGCACATGTGCGGCATCGCGGGTCGAAGGCCATGTAACCTAACAGTAACAGTGCGGCAAGGCGGGCAACAGGGTGCATGGCTGTACAGACCTTGATGCTGACAAGCTCCTCTGACTGCGTCTTGATCTGCCGGTCTTTGGCACTCATCAGACCCTCCAACTGCAGGGCACAAGGGCGAACACAAGCGTGGACATGCCTTGTAAACACATGGACAGCCTGCACGCTTCTGCATGCTTGGCACGTGCCGTTGATGCGCTCATGGTGCACATGCATTGCCTTGGACATGCTTGCACGACAACCCTTGCTCTGAAGCACCAGAATGCCCACCTTTGAGATTGTTGCTCGCTGCTCGCCTATCTCTCGCCCTAGGGCGTCTCGGTTCGCGATGACTCTGCTTAGCTCGTCTTTCAATTTGGGCCCCTCCTGGTCGTCCGCAGCGCTGCTGGCAGCAGGCTGTGGTGCATCTGTAGGCACTGTTAGCACCTGTGCATCGCTCCCTACTGTTGCAGGCTGGCTCAATGCTGGGCTGCTAGTGGAGCACTCCTCAGAGTGGCGCTCCTCGTCCTGTTGCTTTGCTGCCTGCGCCTCTGCCTGCTGCAGCCCTTGCTCCTCAATGTCCATGGCACTGGCATGGCTCTGTTCCACATGCACATTTGGCTGGTCCTTCACTTCAAAAACATCAGCGTCTAAAAGGCTAGGCAAAAGCGTCTTTTGCTGCTTAAAGAAAGGGGGCGTGAGCAGGATTGGCGCTGGGTCCAGGGTCAGCTGCTCAGATGCACTCAACGCAGGCTGCGTTGGGATGCATCCTTGAGGCAGTGGCGATGACAGATCGATTAAATTGTGACAAATAGACATGTTTTGCAGCAGGCAGCTGGTGCCAGCTGGGCCAGCACACTGCAGCACGGCGTTGTGAAAGATGCGGATTGACGGCTATAATAGCTAAGCTCCAGAACGTGTAGGCTTCTCGTCACTTGCCCTCACACCAGGGTTTCTGCACGGGTGGTCTGACTGGTGACATGCGCCCTGCGGCACACTACCTTTCTGGCGACAAAGGCTGTCCTGGTCAGCAGCAAGTCTGTCCTGTGGTTGCCTGATGCCTGCCGCTTTACATCATGTGTTGTGTCAATTGCTACATGCCATGCTGCCATTGCCCCGAGCACCATGCAAGCGCCTCAGTGCTTGGTTTTGGGCCCACGATGCATCAGGTATGCTGCCAGGACTGGAGGGCACAGCGGCCCATAGTGCACCATGCACGACCCAAAGAGCGAAGGTGACAGCACGCTGCTGCAGCCCCAGCCGCCTGCACCCCCCATGGCCCCCCAATCATCATCCCCTGCTGTCTGCCTACTGCTCCCCTCGACCCCCTGGTACCATACGTCTGGATGCTGTCCCCTGCCCCCTGCATCCCATGCCCCTGCTGGCCTGGTCCTTGTGGGGGTGGATGGCGCAGACGGAGACTCCTCAGAGCCACTTGGAGAAGTGGGCATGCCGATGATGTGGGCAAGCTTGGCGCCTGCAGCAACCGCCTCCAGCACCACCTCTGCTGTGCTGTGGCTGTGCTGCGTCTGGTGCTGCTTGTGGTGGTAGTGGTGGTGGTGTGACGCACCCAACGCAGGTATGTCTGACATGCTGCCTGAGGCTGGCTGAACGCGAGACATGGGTTCCTGTACGCCTGCTGGTCCACCACCTGCCTGCTGCTGCTGCTGCTGCTGTGTTGCTGGCGGCGCCGGCACAGGCTGCTGCAAGGATGCATCCGAGCCCTTTTGAGCACTTGCCGCTGCTGCTGCCACAGCCACTGTGGTGCTGGTGCCTGCAGCTGGATCTGTACTGCTGCTGCTGCCGCTGCTGCTGCTGCTGCTGGCAGCCACAGCCAGGGCAGGGGCTGACACACCCGAGCGGTGGAATGACAGCGGCCGTGGACAGTCGTGGTAATACCTGCAGGGGTGAGAAACAGCCGAGATGGGTCACAGAGAGAGGTGCGGAACAGCACAGGCAGCCGCCCCGCCTGGCCCCTCTCGTCCTGCCTGCCCCGCCCCACACATCGCCCTGCACACCACGCCTCAACGCCAAGTGCTGCCAACGAAGTGCTTGGACGCAGCCCAGCCAAACCTACAACCGGCCCGCACTTGACCAGATCAGGCCAGAACAACCCACACCAGCCCCGGCTGCAGGGCTGCAATGGCTCAGCGCCCCCTCACCGCCACGGCCCGTCCCCAAACGTCTCCGCCAGGACAGCCGCGAGCCTTGGGTCATGAGCCTTGAGCCCCTCCCGAGTGCACACACCCCCGTTCACATCTGTTCGGATAGAGGACTCAAACCACGCCTCAGTGCCTGCATGCACAAAAGAAAGAGGGACAGCTGCGAGGATGACCTGGACATTCCAGGTGAGGTGAGACCCTGTGGGATCGTAGCTGTGATTCTAGCTGTGTGCCTGGCTGTGTGTTGGCTGCGTGACCCAACGAGTATGTGCCCATTGCGCGTGCACGTTGGAGCCCTGCTGTGGTGCCGCTGCTGCGCAGCGCAATTTGCAACGTGCACTGCACCAAACACAGAGAGGACACCATGCACAGTCTCCAGCACACAGCCCGCATGCAGTCCGGATGCCGTACACAACGTTCGCAGTACACAGGCAGTGTACGTGCAGTACATAGGCAGTACACTCGCCCGTGGCAAAGTACTCGTGGTCGTTGACCACCATGTAGCAGGATGTGGGGTACAGGCTGTCCCGTACCGCGGCGTTGTATGCGGCCTGGGCAGGCAACATCACAAAATCAGGCAACACCAGGGAACTTGAGCGCTCCTATGGGACATGCTGCGACAAGGTAAGGCAGCCGGTAGGCACCGCGGCAAAAGCAGGGCATGCAAAGCAATGGTGCGAGGCCTCGGGTACACAAGCATGGCATTCAGTCACAGCTGCTGGTGTACAGCCGGCAGGGCTGAGGGGCCCAGAGGATGCGCTGGGGTATACTAACGTACCGACACCCAAAACCCGGTGAAGCAAACCGGGACGACACGTGCAATGCCAACCCTGTCAACCCTGCCCTTGCCCCTTTCTCCACCCCAACACCCAGGATCCACGCCAAACACTTTGAACCTGCGCATTGCACCCTGGACAGATAACAGATGGCCTCCTGCAGGTGGGGCATGCCTCTCACCTCCAGCCGCGCGCGCATGTGCTCCGGCATTCCCAGGTTCATGACAGCATGGCCCAGCTCATGTACAAGGATGGACTGGCAAGGGTAGAAGCTGCGGCCACGGCCGCAGGTGTAGCACAAGTTGATCAGGGCGTGTGAACACTGAATGGTCTGGGATCTGCTCTCTGACGTCTGAGAATGACTGCCCGTCTGCCTGCTCGTGTACTCATCTAACTGCTCACGTGTTCACACACTTCGCATACTCACCGATCATCCACCATCGTGAGATTCTCCTCGCCGCACGACGTGACAGGCACCGATGGCGTGCCCCCCAGCCCCCGGCTCGTTGTGTTCAAATCACGATTTGCGTTGTGCCGCATGAATGCATGCGGCGGCAAGTCTGCGGCACAGCCGCCGCACAAAAACAGCAGAGCATGCCAACGGTGGGCAGTAGTACGGGCAGTACGATTGGGCAGTGGAAGGTGGGGCAGTTTGAGCTGGTATGACCAAGGCTAGGGGAACACCACCAAGGTGGGTGTCTAGGTGAGTGGCAAGGCGCCGGGCTGGGGCACTGAGGGCTGTATGGTGGGGGCCGTCACATGAAAGCCATGTCCCTACAAACCGCATGTACCCACAGGCCCCCTAGACTTGCCAAAACACCCGTTGTGCAGAAGGTACAGGGTACAGCCCCATGTGCTGCCTCAGCACAGTCCCCTCGCTCATAATGATGCAGTGCCCAATCATGGGCCGGTTCCCCACCACCACCTGCTTTGCGCTGTCTCTGCGGCGCCCGCTCACCCACCTGTAACCACATGGTCCCGCCCAAAGATGCCCAGTGCTGCGCCCTGGCCCAACATGCGGCTCAGCAGCGCCGCAGGTACCCCCTCCAGCATCCGCGTTGCAATGTGTACGGCGCGCGCGACGGCCTCATCAGGCACGCACTCAAAAGCCTGCAGCAGGTTGTTGTATCACAAGTCATAGTGGCGGGCTCGGTCATAGAACAGCCATGTGTGATCGCGTGGAGCGGCGGCAATAAGCATAAAGCAAGCAGGTATGAATGGGAAGGTGGAGGCCCAGCATTGACTGCAGCATGGGGAGCACGGGGAGCCAGCCTGTGGTGTGTGCTGTGTGTGCAGGGCATGGAAAGTGTACGGGAGCGGGAGGGTGCGAGCACTCACCGCACGCTGTGCGCGCACGAGACCAGCTGCCCAGACAGGCACACGCAAGACAGGCTGCTGCCACCACTGCTATGGCACCATGCGTACCACCACCAAAGGCTGGGCAACAACACTGCTGCACCGCTGAGCATGCCGGCGAAGACTCTGCGCAGCGCCGGAAGCCCATGTTTCTATGTGCGCGCACGCACCCACACAGGCAGCCCCAGCGCATGCGCGCGCAGCGCGTACACGCCCTTGGCGCTCTCAATGCGGGTTACACCCTGGGTGTCAGTGTCGTCTGCCGTGGCGGGGTGGAAGCTGATAGCACAGCCGCTCGGACGAACCTGTGAGCCGCACCAGCCCGCATCATGTGCATAATGTGATGGCCAGTACGCATGTTGTGCATGTGCAACTTGAACCGACATGGATAGAGATGCGGGGCAGGCCATGTACTTGGTCGATGGCCTTGGGACCAAGGGCCGTGCACATGCGTCAGCAACGCACGCCTGCATGCTGTCAGCTCCGAGTGTGCACTGGCAGGTGCCCAGTAGCAGCACTGCAGCTTCCAGGAGCATGCACTCGCATGGCTTCACAAAGGCCCAATGAGGAGCCTCATGTGACTGACTGTGCTTCGAACATGGCCCAATGGCTACGAGACCTCAGCCTCCCAGCTGCCTCACCGTGACTGTGGCTGACTGGCCGGTGTGCAGCCCCAGCAGGCGCCCTGTGGCCTGGCTCTTGACTTTCCACTGGTGGAATGTGTAGGTGCCTGCAGTGATCGGTAGTGCAAGCACGATGGCTCAGAGTTCATGCTTGACAGCTCAGCAATTGGTATTCGACATGCGAGGTGCTGCTGGTCATGGAGTGTATGTGGCACCGCATGTCGAGATGCATGGCATGTAGGGTGCAAACCAATGTGCGGCACGCGCGCTTTCTGCACTCAGCCGTGGGCTCCGGGCACATGCAACAGGCAGCCAAGGCACCTGTACTAACGGCGATGCTCAAGCCTCACGCCAGGTGCATGGAGCCATGTTTGGGAACATGGCACATGAAGGCGCAATGGCACTGGCACCATGCGCCCATGTGCCTGCCCCACCCTGCCCCACTGACCAACGTAAAGGTTGGAGCCTGGCGCAATAGTGCCCGAGTAATGCTCGGCTCCTTCCCAGAACCACACGAGGTCAACGGGCTCGCGCGTTTCATTTACAAACACATGAAAAGTACGGACGGACTCCTGGCCGTTCCACTGTGCAACATCCTCGCTTGCATCAAGCTTGACAACGCCTTTGAAAGTCTGAAGTGCAGCATACCGTTGCTTTGTGGTGCCCATCCTCTGGCTACATCTTCTTCTTTAATACATCTTTGTTTTTTGCTTGCTGATCAGAATGGCCGATTGACGTGCCTGGGTGGTCTGAAAAGTGCCCCCAGTGAGAGGCATCACCTTTTCCATCATCCCTATGTGTGCGCGCACTGCACAGTAGTTGCTTCTGCTGCAGCCATTACCACAATTGCCACACCACCTGCTGCAGCAGTCTTGCAGCCTTGCAACAGCAGCGTCGCGCATCTCACAGTCATCGTGCAACATGGCAGCCACGGGGGCTACCCCCATGGTGCGTGGCCCCTGTCATGCGATGCACACAGGGTCTCTGTGCTGTCCACAGCAGAGACTCCCACACACACCACAGTCGCGCAGCCCAGCCCAGTCACGCGCTACTATGATATGGTGCACAGTGCCTTGGCTAAACGCCTGCACAAAGCCTGCTTGTGCTGCACAACCCTGCGCGATGGGGATGCGTGCACCAGCGGGCAGCAACCCCTGTCATCAGCTCCCTGAGCGCAATCATGCTGCGCACGCCGTGCACATCATGCCTGGTACAGTTCTGCCACTGGGCATGCTGTCATAGCCACTGCTGTGCCAGGGAGCAGGGGAGGGCACCTCTTCTAGACATGGGGCAATGGGCAGGGGTCAGAGGGAACGGGGGTGCAGCCACAACATTGATGGCTCTCACCATCACGCCGCCCTTTAGGCACACTGCATGCCCGCCAGCCAGTACCCATGGCCTGCCTGTCAAGCCCTACCTTTAACCGACCTGCGCATGCATCCTCTAGTGATGGTGTTTAGATAACGACTGTCAGGCTCCGGCATGCAGACACATCTGTGACACGCCGTGTTGTTATTATTGTTACATGCCAGAACCACCTTTTGGGTCCTTGCATCCACTGGCCTGGCCCCTGCCACCTGGGTCCTCCTGACCAATTCCCAGAGTAGTCCCTTGCGTGTGCCTTGGGACCAACAGCTGGGTTCGTGCACAGCTGCTTACCCACCTCCTGGCTTCCATGCATCTGTTCACCTGCATGGTGTAGGAGGTGAGCGAGCATGTGGCGCCCCAGTCACAGGAGCAACAGCCAGGCAAGGAGGCGGCCATGTCTCCGAGACCGCAGTACATCCGTGACACGTACAAGGTGAGGGAGAACACTGAGATTATGAGATGGGGGGCCTAAGGGGGTGAAAGAAGGCACCAACTTGCAGCAAGTGGAACCATACAACTTGCAAGCAGACATACCCCGCCCTCTCAAGGAGCATGAAGAGCTGAAGACCTTGTACGTAGGGTTGAAGACGATCACCTGCAGCAAATGGAACCATGCGTGCAAGCAAGCATTCCCCAACGGCCCAGGGCCATAGAGGACCCTGCACAAACAACCCCCCCACGCACCTGCCCCACCACCCACCTGCCAGGGCTCTGGCAAGCTGGCCGGGCGTGTGGCGCTGATCACGGGGGGAGACTCGGGCATTGGGCGCGCAGTGGCGGTGCACTTTGCGCGCGAGGGTGGGGGGGGGCTGGGGGTGCAGTGTTGGGTGGGGGCTTCCCGGAAGTGACTCTGTGTAAAGCACTTTCAAGGGTCCGTGGCTCCTGCTCACATGAGATCATGAGCTGCGTGCCTGAGTATCCTGATCCCTGCATCACTGGCACGCAGCTCAATGCTACTGGCAGTGTTTCTTTGGCTGGCGTGAGCGGACGGGAGTGTCTGATTTTTGCATGACAGGTGCCAAGGCCGTTGCCATTGTGTACAAAGATGAGCATGAAGATGCCAAGGAGACGGTGAGTGAGATCTGCGTGAGATGGAACCGCGCTGATGACGAAAGATCAGGATAAGGCCTTCGGCGTGCTCTCGAGCTTTCCTCTCTGAAGCATCTTAGTGGCCCTGTGCTGACGAACAGCTGTGCACGGCGTGCGTGCGCGCAGGCCACCCTGGTACAGGCAGAAGGTGCTCAGTGCCTGGTCCGCCCTGGGGACATTGGAGACTCGAAGGTGGGTGGGGGTGCCTCTCCTGAACCCGTTCTAAGGCTTGTTTGTACCGTTCTAAGACTCTTTTTCACTGGGTGGGGCATGTGGTGGATCCCTTGTGATCTGCTCCCTCATATCCAAGCACAGGAGTGCATAGCAGCCAGCCCAGAATGGTGCGGGTTGCCGTGCCAGGCACCTACACATCAACATAGCCCCGATTTGGTCTGTGCCATTCGGCAGCTGCAATCTCGAGAAGCTCAGCGTACCAGCTGCCCCAATGCACCCTGTTGTGCAGTTCTGCACCGAGGTGGTCGAGGAGGTGGTCCGTGAGCTGGGAGGCCTGGACATCCTGGTCAACAATGCAGCAGAGCAGGTAGGTCATTTCACAGTGAGGCCTTTGCCGGTGGGTCAAAGCCTGCGTCAAAGCCATCATCCGCATCAGGGCGTACATAACTTGGCGATAAGCTCTGAGCGCCTGCCATGCCGTACACCGTCCGACTGCTGGCAATCAAATCATTCTGCTATGAACTGCTGCGTACTGCTGCGTACTGCTGCGTACTGGCGTAGCACAAGCGTGAGGACATCATGGACATCACACCTGAGCAGCTCAAGTCAACCTACTCCACTAACCTGTTCTCCATGTTCTACCTGGCACGGGTGCGCCCTCCAACCACCAAAACCAGCCCAACAAACCCAACCATTAAAGCAGCCAACCAGTATGCCGTGCATTCTTTGCCTTTGCGTGTCTGTATGCATGCCATTCCGGCCTGCAATGAGGACATGTTCACTTGCTCTCATGCGCTGCTTCCAGCACCCTTGCATCACTGGCTTGGAGATGAACACTGGCGTGCTTGCCTACTGCTGTGTGACCTGTGATCATTTGTACTGCCTGTACCGTGAACTGTGTACTGCATGTACCTCCTGCAGGCCGCGGTACCGCACCTCAAGCCCGGCTCCTCCATCATCAACACCACAAGTGTGACCGCTTACAAGGTGAGCCAGCCGTCACACCTCAGTGATTGCGCTCACAATACAACAAGCAAACCGTACGGTGATTGGGAGCAGGTTCGAGAGCCGCTTGAATACTGTACTTGTTGAACCCAGACAGCAACACACCGACCAACACGCTGGGTCACGCCGGGTCACACCGACTGACACGTTGAGCCACGCCGGGTCACACCAACCAACACGCCGGGTCACACTCAACACTGCCACGCAGGGTATGGGTGTCCTCGTGGACTATGCTTCCACCAAGGGGGGCATCGTCGCCTTCACGCGCGCCCTCGCGCAGCAGATGGCTGGCAAGGGTGGGTCTGGGTCCGTCACTCTGCGTGTCTGCTAATCCCTCTATCTGCCAGTCTGCGCGTCTTGTAGTCTGCCAGTTTGTGAAGATTGGCACAGGAGATGAGTCGTCCAGTCAATCAGTCAGTCGATCAGTCAATCATCTGGCCAGGGGCTGTTGCTTTGGAGCGTGCTTGGGAACGTAGGGTAATGCCGGGTAATGCGTGACAACAGACCTGCCCAGATCACTTCGCACCCACAGTGCAAGTGTGTCGGTTGTTGTGGTACCGCACGCCGTGCGTGGTAGCTTGGGTGATGGTCGTCATGTTGGTGCCTTGGCGGCCCCTCACAACCTGCCGCTGGTCATTCACACTCTATCCTCTCGTCACTCCTGAATCTACGTCCAGCGTTGCCGCTGCGCCCTGTGTGCCGCCTGCGTACCTCAGCTGCTGCACTAGCACCGGCGACCCATAGGTGCACTGACATGCTGACACACATGTAAGTCTTGTACCGCTCGCAGGCATCCGTGTGAACGCAGTCGCGCCCGGGCCCATATGGACCCCGCTCATCCCTGCCACCTTTGATGCAGAGGCGGTGGCCAGCTTTGGCCAGGCCACGCCCATGAAACGTGCGGGTGCGTGTACCGCCGCCCCTTGCGCCCTTTGAATGCACGCAGCTGGACTGTAGTGCCTCCTCAGTACTGCATGTGTACTGCCTCCCTACCCCGCCTCCTGGCGCTGTATGCATGGGGAGCGTGTGGGGGGAAGGTCTGTTGGAGAGAGGCGGTCGTGCAGGTTTGCATCAGCTGGAGTACATGAGCTATGTGCAGTCGCCATGGTATCGATCACCTTGTACTGCTTGTACTGCCCTGTACTTCAGGCCAGCCGTCCGAGTGCGGGCCTGCATATGTGTTCCTGGCAGACAACAACTGCTCCTCATACATCACGGGTGAGTGACCTCTCTCACATCAACGGCCACGATTAGTGACATTCGTAGTAGAGGACTGGACGGTTTGGATCACGGCAGCTTACACACTGTACCAGGACTGGTATGTCTGGGTTGAGAGGCAGCGCTGCTTGTTTGGGAAGACGGTATTCTTGGGCATTCTTGGCGTGCCTCAACTCTGTGCCTGCCAGTTTAAGCATCGTGCGGCTCACTGTACTGCATGCGCTGCACGCTGCACTGCCTGAGCTGCAGGCCAGGTACTGCACCCCAACGGCGGTACAGTGGTCAACGCATAGAGGAGCGTCACGCGAGGGTTGAGTCACATCTCCCCATTCCCGGATTGCTTACCCAGTCCTTGTCGGTTGAACTGACATCACACAGTTGGTCATTGACAGCCTCTGCAGAGGAAGGGAGCGCCCCATGGTGAGGCATGCATCCCCCTTTGCAAGTTGTAAACCCTGAACGTCCTCAGGCTGGGCTAGTAAAGCAGGGGCCAGCGGCTGAAATCTGCAGGCCAAAACTACCTTTCTGCAGTCCGCAGTCTGCTGCTTGATGCTGTTCATATGAAGACATGCTGGCAGTACAAGCGGTTGCATGCATGTGAAATGTAGAGCCCTCCTCCCCTCCAGCCAGGTGTGCCCCATTCACAAACTGTATGCAATCCATGTGGTGCCAGCGTGCTTGCAACAGCTTGCTTTACCAACACAGCTTTGCGTGGGAGATAGAAATGCACGCGCCTTAGGCAAGCATAGAAGCATTGCCTCAAGGGCATGGCAGTGGTCAGAGGTCCAGTGCTGGTGGCAGTGCATGGCACAGGGGTGACAGGAGAGGCGAGGAGGGCACAGGAACAGGGAGCGGTGCAGTCGCTGGAACATGTAAATACGAGGGGCTCCTCGCTGCAGAGGAATTCACATGCCGTGCACATGACATACAGCAGCTCCCTCTGTGACATGGCTTTCACTTCCCCAGTCACACCCGAGTTTGGAGGGGGCTCATTTCAAAAGCGCCGACCCTAGCACCACCCTAGCAGTTCCAGATTGCCAACTCTTCCAAGCAAGCACGAACTGGTCCCAATCAATCAGAGTGGGCTTGGCCTCTGTCAACCCAGCCGCAGGCACCCAAGGGAAGCAAGCAAGGCCAATCAGCGGCAGTGCGCTCGTCAGGTGCCCACATCCGTCCCTGTAGCCCGCTCATAGGCAGCACCAGTCAGGCGGCCTCTGAAGTAGGCCCATTTACATCCGGCTACAAGGACAAGCTACAGGTCTGATGTCAGAGCACGGCAAAGTGGCTGCAGAGCATGCAGGTGCAGCAGCAGAGCAGGTGAAGGCGGCTGCAATGGATGTGGCGGGCACGCTCAAGACCAAGGCAGTTGATGCTGGGGCGGCTGTTACGAGTGCCATTGAGAAGGTGAGGGGCATGAGGAGGCGGGTGGGAAAGGGGCTTATCATGGGGCCTGGCTGGTGCAGCAAATGCATGACAGCTGTGAAGCCCCTGCTGGGGGATACATGGATGGTCCCCCTAGCAGCATGCTGTCAGCTGAGCTGAGAAGGGGCCTTGTTTCAGACGTGCGGGCCTTTACTTACTCAGAACACGGTCGTGTCCACGTCGTGTTTGCTGCTGCGTACTCGACTTCTCACCCACGCGCCTCCCGCCTGAGGGGGCAGGAACTGAGCCCCCTGATCTGGATGGGGTGTACTTGCAATGAATCATGCCCTGCCCCGCCTGCCCTGCCCCGCCTGCCCTGCCCCGCCCGCCCTGCCCCATAAGTGCTAACCCATAATCAAGGACTCGATGCCAAACAATTCAGTGCCTGATGATGAGGCAACACTCATGGGACATGAGCCCACGCAAACCATGGCATTTTTTGAATGCCACTGTCCCCTGCCCTGTACTGCCTGATTTCTGTACTGCCCTGTACTGCCCCTGATCTCCAGGTGTGTGATGCAGTGCCAGATGCCGTTACCAAGGCAGTACATCCTCCAGGGCAGCTGCCACCTCAGCGCCAGGTGTGTGCACATAATGCGGCCTCTGCTGTCCATGGCAGTTTGTGTTTGACTGTACTTGAAGCTCGAAGGGATGGCTACATGGGGCCTGGACACGAGTTGCTAGTGTGTTCTGTAGTAGTATCTAGCAGCATCTGTGACTTCACCTCCCGTATATTCAACAGGCGGGGACAACTACATCAAGTGCATGTGTGCACGGCATGCAGCCGAATACATGCAACATGGCACAGCATGCAATGGAGCACTGGAGGGGTTGACTGGAGAACCATAGCCTCATCACGTATTGAATGGGTGTTGTCCAGGTGTTGTCAACTATTGCTTGCATGCGCAGGGCCAGCCAGGTGTGGAAGCTGACATGAGCCCCAAGCCAGAGTACATCAAGGACAGCTACAAGGTAAGCTTGCATGGCCTTGATTCGTCACTTAGCTGCCTGACAGACGCAATGCCCTGAAGCCCAGATCTGAAAACCCCTGTACATGTCAGCCGCTGTAAGCCCTTGCACATGGCACCCTCCACGCACCATCACCACCAGCAGCTCGTCACCACCACCACCAGTCAACCACCAACATTTCCACCCCACCCCCATCAAACCTGCCCCACCACCCACCTGCCAGGGCTCTGGCAAGCTGGCCGGGCGTGTGGCGCTGATCACGGGGGGAGACTCGGGCATTGGACGCGCAGTGGCGGTGCACTTTGCGCGCGAGGGTGCGAGGGCTGAGGGTGAAGGGCGGGGTGGGGCAGCAGCAGGGGCAGGTCATGGTTATGGTTACACAGGCTGAGACGCAACGCACACTGGAACAGCGAACGCCGCTAAGGAAAACCGGCCTAGCCTGCAAAAAGGGCAGGTAGCAGCAGCAGCAGCTGCTGCTGTGCAAGCTGGCGGTCCATGGACTGGAGGTCATGTACTATGTGTGTGTGGAGCTCGTTGCATGCGGCATGCGGTGGGCCATGAGGTGGCTTTAACTGCGCCAGCCTGATTGATTGTAGCAGCCGCGCCTGCCCAGGCGCAAGTCGATCAGCAATCCAGGCACGCCTTGGGGCTGGTGTTTGCGGCTAAAAATAACTAATGCCTGCGGCTGGGGTGTTGATTTGCCATGGCGATTGGCAAAGCCAACACAACAGCAGTAGCGTCGATGCGCTGGCCGGGTTGTCGTGCGGGCCCTCCATGCATGCCCTCCATGCGCGCCCTCCCTCAGCCTGCACGGGCTGGGCTGTCTGACACGGTGCAGACCAGGTCACCTGTTTTGTTTTGGTTTTGTGCTTATGAAAAGTCACTCGAATGCTGCACGATGTCTGTCAGGTGCCAAGGGCATTGCCATCATGTATAAGGGCGGTGCGGAGGATGTGGATGCCCAAGAGACGGTGAGTTACCGAGCGCAACCAGGTATTATCACACGTTGCACCCTGCATCAGACCAGTGATGTTGAGCTGTGGCTTGGCATGTGATGCGGCTTGGGAGACAGGGTAATGGTTGCCGGTTTCTGGTGCATGCTGAGACCCTCCCAATGTAAGCAAGGGCTGCCGCCTGTCCTGTGCTTCCCAGCATCAACCCCTCACTTATGCGGGCTCGCTCACCATATTAGTTACAACACGGCGTTTCACCCACCATGCGTCCCATGATGTCGCCCAGCCTCCACCTGGGCCTCTGTCCTGCATTCAACTTCACGTTGGTAAAGGTTTTGAGCTTTTCCGTGAATCACCGGTGTTTGCAGGTGCAGCTGGTGGAGGCGGAGGGTGCAAAGAGCCTGGCCATGGTGGGGGATGTGGGTGACAAGGCGGTGAGTCACGCATGCAGCCTGCTGGAGGTCAGACTGGCAGTCAGACAATATCAATGTCAGACATGTACTGATGTACAGCATCGATGCGCTGCGTAGATGTACATGTATTGATGCCAGATGTATATGTATGATCATACTGATGTACCGCATGCAGTCAGGCAGGAATCACAGCATCTCTGCCATGCGCCGTGTCCTGTGCTGTGTATGGTGCACGCAGGCGTGTGAGAAGTGTGTGCAGCACACGCTGACCATGTTTGGCCAGCTGGACATCTTGGTCAACAACGCGGCAGAGCAGGTGGGCAGCAGGTGTGACACACCGTGTTTTTATTTTCGTGTAATAATAGCAGTAATAATAGTAAGAATAACACGGCGTTTCACAGGCGTTCCACAGATTCATCTGCATTATTCATGTGCGTCAAATCTATTGCCATTATTAGGTGGGCAGCGGGAGAGGGGCTGAAACGTTGGGGCATGGCACCTGCACGCCCTGTGCTGCCTCTGGGCCAGTATTCCGCTTCTCAGGCGCTGACTTCCCCAGGTGCATCGTACCTTTTGTTTGTATGGCATTCACGTTGTAGTCACCACCTTGGTGGTGCAAGCAACTCAGGCATGCCTTGTTCGTATCACCGCTGCTTGCATCTGGCTTGCAATGCTCTGCGAAACAAAGCGCATGTTACAAGCACAGTGCCTGCATCTTGCTGACTCACACCTGCTGCTGCATGCTCCTGCCTAATCGTACTGCCTGCTGTACAGCACTACCGTCACAGCATCACGGAGATCACGGATGAGCAGCTGCTGGCCACCTTCTCCACCAACATCTTCGGCCAGTTCTTCATGACCCAGGTGTGTAAGAAGATTTAAATGAGTGTGCAGCGTAGAAAAGCAAGGGAATGTTGTGGGAGAGTCATGGGGAACATCTCAATGCTTGTTTGAGTGGGAGCATTTCAGACACTCGCACACCTGTCTCATGTGCAAGAGGTGGTGCGCAAGTATCTGAAATGATCTCACCCATCTAGACCTTGGGAGCCAGCGGCAGGCGAGCACCCTGGTACAGACATCAGAGTAAAGGATGTGGTGTTACTCGGCCCAGCACCTCCATTCTGCCATGTCAGCACCTGGCTCGCTCTCCCTGCTGTACTGCCTGTACTGCAAGCCGTGTACCGCCTTCATCTCACCACCCACAGGCCGCAGTACCGCACCTCAAGGCCGGCTCCTCCATCATCAACACCACAAGTGTGACCGCTTACATCGGCGAGGTGTGGCAGGGCCCGTTCAGCTTCCCTTTGTTGATGCTGTCACCCCCATGCTGCAGCCTGCCTCCTCTCGTCTGTCTTGAGCTGCCTATATTGGTTCTTGCCATTTCTACACCTTCCCGTGTCCCTTGAGCCCCGCAGCCTCCCCTCCCCCCGGCCTGGTGGGCGCACTGG
>BDCZ01000142.1:70319-137490 GCA_001662365.1 Chlamydomonas applanata
GACAGCTGGTGAGGTCGCGCCTGCGTCAAAGACCTGAAGCCTTTGTAAATGATGGCGCATGCTGTGCGCTCTTAGCGCGGCCTGGCGAGCTGGCCACCCCTGCTGTGAGCCCTCAGAAATGATGACCAACATGTCACGAGGATGACCGCTCTGGGTTGTGAGGTGCAAATGCAAATCAATATTTAGACAGCTCCATACATAGCCTTTGTGCATTCGTTCACCAATCCCGCGCAGTCAAGTGCTTCTATTGGCTGACTCCTCGCGTTGCTGCAGTGGTGAGCTGCTCCAGGGATTATCTATGCTGCAGGCATTAGAATGCAGTGCCTCCAAAGCAGCCTAGAGCAACGGCATCCACGCGCGCTGCACTTGTGTACCTCAAGCTGACTGGAATGCATTGCTCTACCTCTATGCGTAGTTCTGCAGGCTCCAGGCATGATTCAGCTGGTAAATTGAGCGCTCAGCAGTGACAAGTGCGGAAACATGGGTGCAACGGAGCAGAACGCAAGCGCAATGGACCCGAAGATTCTGAAGGCCCTCATGTACCGCATTGGTGCAGCTTTCGCAGTGTGTGTGCTGGGTGCTTCCTTGGTCGGCTTCTCTCTTGCCGCTGGATTATGGTGGTGCTGGCAGCACGCGCATTACGGAGTACTCGGCGCCGTGACGCTCATCTACGTAGCGGTTGAGGCCGTCTTCAGTGTGTTTTGGTTCAAAAAGTATCAGGCGCTCAACTCCATTCCACAACGGCATGCACCCGACTCCGAGGACTTCCATCCCCGGTGAGCACTGCAGGGCTGAGGGACGGAAAGGCCATACATGCATACTGTGCATTGCAAGCACGCTGCAAGCAGGGCAGTTGCTGGGCAGCGGGCATGGCCGCAGCAGCCGCTTGCTAGCTAGCACGCGCGCCCAAGCGCGCCCACCGCACACATGCAGGGCTCGTTGCATGCCTGCCTGTGCTTTGTCTGCACACACAGCTGCACATGCACACCAGCCGCACACTCGGGCGCCTGAGCATCATGTTCCACCCTCCCTCATGCCTTCATTTGATGACTCCTCCACTTGCTGTTGCTCCCCTGTGCAGTGCCACCTTCAACCGCTTCGTCCACGAGCAGCACCGCATCTCCAAGTACATCTGCATCCGGGCCATGGTTGAGAAGTGGTTCTGGAACACGCGAATGGAGGAGATCAGGCGCGGCAATGTCGCACAGCTGCTCACATACGGCTTCTGGTGAGAGCGAGTCGGGCCGTGGGTGGGGTGGGTGGGTGTGCGTGGGTGAGGGGGTGGTGGGAGGCAGGATGAGGAGGTGGGATGGTAGGGTTGGGTTGGGGGGAGAGGGTGTTTGAGTAAGGGGTGGGGGTAGGCTGCGGACTGCGGGCTGCGGGCTGCGAGCTGCGGGCTGTGCCACAAGGCTGCGGCCTGAGGCACGTTGTGTCACAGCGCTGCGCCGCCACCTGCACAGCCGCCTCCCTAACCACCCAGCCAACCAACCGCCTGCCCAACAACCGCCTGCCCGCCCGACCGTTCAACCAACCGCCAGGTACATGAGCGTGGACGAGTACGCGGCTGTGCATGGCGACCCTGAAGACCTGGTGCTGGAGCTGGAGGAAGCATGGGGTGTGAGCTTCTCACCCGGCACCAACCCATCCCTCGACTTCATGGCACACCTGTGGCAGCCTCTCCGCGTCCACTACAGGCCCTTTGCATTCTACGCGGGCATTGAGGCACTGTTCGCACTCAAGCACGTGGTGATGCGCGCGGCGGGCTTCAGTACCCATGTGCTCGACGGCTACACGTACTACATGAGGCCGGGGCAGGTGCGGTGAAGGGGCCGCTGGCATGGGGGCTGCATTTGGGGTGCGCTGGGACTGCTGCCATTGGGGGCTGCACAGTGCACACCTTGGACGGCTGCGCAGTTTGGGGGACCACAGAATGATGTCCAGTTTTGGGGACCACACTTGGTGCTGGGATCTGTGACACGCCGTGTTATTATTATTACTATTATTATTATTATTGGTGCTGGGATGGGGGTTGGCGCGGGGCGGCTGGTGCAGGGTCTCTTTCATGAGTGTCGCCGGTGGCAAACACGTACACCCACGGAGGCACGCGCGAGGAAAAGCACGGCATCACTCATCATGCCACGTCCCTGCACATGCGCTCACATGCACGCACCACGCTGCATGTGCGCAGGCTTGAGGTCTGTGCTCCCCAAGACAGACATGGCACTCACAACTATATGTATATACATATATGTAAAACACATATATATGTATATATATGTACACACACACAACTATATGTATATGTATATATACACAACTATAAATATATATAAATATCCAACATTACGGCAACCCCTGCGCAGGGACCCGCGGCGTCCGGCCCGCCCCTGCTCTTCATGCACGGCATCGGGCTGGGCCTGCTGCCCTACATCACCTTCATCGCCAGGCTGGCTGCCTCTGGCCATGACCTCATCGCCTTGGAGTGCAACCACCTGGGCATGCGCTGGTCTCCTTCAGTGCCCCAGGCCGACGAAGTGGTCGCCGCACTCGTGCATGTGCTGGGGCATCATGGGATAGAGCGTGTGTCCGTCGTGGCCCATTCGTATGGCACGTTCTATGCGTCACGGCTCGTACAGCTCACGCCAGCGGCCGTCGCTGCGCTCACGCTCATCGACCCTGTGACCTTCAACATGGTGCGCGCGCAGCGGGAGGGGTTGGGGAGGGCAACGGGCTGGGGGCAGGGGGTGCTGGACGACTGGGTGGAGGACGGCGGTGTGCAGCGGCACCATGGGCGGTTGTGCAGGATGTGTGTGTGTGTGTGTGTGTGTGTGTTGGTTACATCGTACGCCCATCATGGCGCATAGGTGCCTGCCGCGAGACAGGATTAACAACATCCGTTATAGGCTTGTAGCTTGTGTGTGTGTGTGTGTGTGTGCATTGGGTGCATCGACCTGCACCACTTGAAACACTGAACCCCATGGCCTGAACACACCTGGCCACAACGCACGGACCCGTCCACTCCCTTCCCTGACCCCTGTTCCCTGGACCCTGTCCCCTGGACCCTGTGCTGGGTTGTCCTTTTGCTTCGCAGTTCACGGGCCAGCTGATCCACAACTTTGTGTATGCCCCGCTGACGGGCTCAGCACCCACTACGTGGTTCATCGCGCGGGAGCTTCACCACGCGGCCTCAGTGTGCCGCCGCTTCTTCTGGTCGAGCCTCAACTTGTGGCCCGATCAGCTTCCTGCAGCTACAGTGGTGGTGCTGGCTGGGAACGATGAGCTGGTGCCTGTACAGGAGACGATCGCGATGCTGGAGCATGAGGCTCCTGGGGTGAGGGTGCTACATCACCCGGAGCACCGGCACGCGTCATTCATCAAGGACCTGGCCTGGCAGGATGAAGTCGTGGCGGCAGTGATGGAGGTGACAGATGGCAGCTCCCCACAGCTCTCTGGCAGGGCTGCAGCAGACAGCAGGCTTGAGAAGAACAGCTGCGTTGGTGACGGAGCTGTGAATGGGGTGGGTGGCGGCGTGATGGGCGCTGGTGGCCGTAGCGCCCGGGACCGGGCACTGAATCTCAGCCTGGGGCTGCGTGCGGCCTCTCCTTCGCCCTCGCCCTCCCCCACACCTTCCCCAACCAGCAGCGATGAGTTGCAGCAGGGGGGGGAGCGGGGCGGTGCCTCGAGGGCGCGGCGTGCCGGCAGCGCGCGGAGTGGCCGCGGCCGGGCCGCTGCGGGGATCGCAGAAGACGGCCCCACGGCGCCACGCGCACGTTCCCGCTCCCGCTCACGCCCCGCGTCCGCACGCGGCAGGCGTGGTGCCGCGCTGCTGCCGCCGCTGCCGCCAGCGGCTGCCTCTGCGTCAGCTGGTGTGCAGGCAACTGTGGCTGTCGTCACCGCTGCCGCTGCAAAGGGTGCTGCGGCAGCGGCTGGTGCATGTGCCACGCGCGCGCACGGCCGCAGTGACAGCGTCAGCAGCTGGGACGCACTGCAACCGCAGCAGGTAGGGGCTGCTGCTGACGCGGCGGGGCTAAAAGCTGCTGCGGCAACCGGCACGCGCATGCAGCTGCGGGCGCGGCCAAACCGAGGAGCCAGTCCCTTGGTGTCTTGACCGTGGCCCTAGAGACCGGCGGCCGCTGCCTAGGCTGGTGGTTGGCAGGCAGTTAGTTGCTGGTATACATCACGACTAATGAGGTGTGAGGTTCATCACATGGATCTTTGCTGCCATGGGAAAGGCCGGTGGCTGTGTGCCAGGCCCATATGTGCACCACGCCCTCGCACAACAACAGGCAACTTGAGCGACGTGTGCTGGTGTGAGAAGATTGAGTGCCTCATAAAGACGAAACCACGGCTTGTTTTGAATGTAGATCGCAGCGGCATAGCATGCAGTTTCAGAAGGTAGCCTTTTTTAGACCTTGATCACACGCATCCAGGCTGGTAGGTGTGCCCTGCTTGTGCTTGCCTGCGTTCTTTTTCCCTCTCTTGCTCACTCCTCTCTACTTGTTAGACCAGCCAGAGCCTAGGTAAGGCCCTTGTTTTGCATTTCGTTTGCCTTCTTTTCGGAACGCCTTCTTTGGTGCTGGTGCAACGCAGCCGGTACCCCTTGTTTTGGCGACAAGATGGTACAGGGGTGTGTGCAACCGCAGTGCCCACAAGTTAATGATGGCCGTATGCATTGGGTCTGCAAGCTGACTTGTCGTGAGATCCAGTGGTGTCTTTTGGACACCACTTGAACTTGAACAAAGCGAGAGCTGTGTGGCCTTGTGCTTGGCATGTTTTTATGTTCCAGCGAGCGACTGAGAATGTGTGGAGTGCATATCTGTGCTGGACCTTAGTTACCCTTGATTACATGCGGCAGGTGATGCGGCATGTGCCCAAGGTCAAATGCGAGCTGCCTACTGATGGGCTGTGTGCTGCGGCAAGTCGATTGCTGCAAGCTGTGGCCTCTGAACTCACTGCCAACTATGTGAGTGTCATGTAACATGTCCATCTCCTGGCGTAGATATGGCTCTGACCATGATGCCGGAAGTAAACATGGCCCTGGCTCTGGAAAGCCTCACCAGCCTGTGCAGTGTCAGTCAACCCCTGAAACAGAGCTGGACTCATCTTCAGACATGACCAGCAACAGCAGCAACCAAACACAACCCACAGCAGCAGGCTGCAGCCGCATGTGCATTTCGCACAGACCATGCAGGTGTGGCCTGCACGGCACGCTACCCCAAACTGCAGCACATCAACATGTCGCTCAACCTGCCGAGCAGTCCTTCAGGGTTCATGTCACACGGCTGTCAACCTGAGATCCGAGCCCCAACTCTGTAGCATTCATGCAAGCCATGCACAACACATAGGATAGGAGGTAGCAGCCTCTGGCTTGGTGCCCTCACTTGCTAGCTCTTTTAGTTGGCGATGCGCGTGTCATTAGGCAGGCGCATGCTGACGCCACGGAACGCGGCAAACTGGATGTCAATGTTGGGCTCGTCATGAGGGTCGTCCATCTCCTGCGGGGCGTATGCGCAAGGAGTGAGTGAGAGGAGGAGTGAGGTGCTGATATGGAAGGGTGGGAGGGCGAGTAAGGTGCTGATATGGAAGGGTGGGAGGGCGAGTAAGGTGCTGATAAGCAAGAGTGACAGGGAAAATGGGGTGCATACATGTGCAAGAGACGTAGGGTGAGAGAAAGCAGGACAGAGGGAGAGGGAGCCGGACGTCACCATGCTGGCATGACCTCAGCAACAGGAGCAGGCGAATCACTGACCTCTGCAGCACAAGAATATTCAAAACTCTACGTTTGAGCCCAGGCGCTCATAAGTATGTACATACTGCAAGCACCATGCTGGTACGGACTACCACTCATCAACTGTACAGCCTTGGCACCATTCGCACCACAAACCCTTGAACCACAAGCCCCAGGTGGCCCCACCTCCATACGGTCCTCAGGGGTGATCAGCTTCAAGGCCACCAGATTGGCGGCTCGTGGGATGGACAGGGGCATGCTCAGGATGCGCATGTGGCGCACCAGCTGCGCGGTCGTGTGCTTTGGCTGCATGGCAGCAACCAGGCGGCATGCATCCATGCGCCATGATGGGCGTACGATGTAACCAACACACACACACTCTCAGGTGTGTGTGTTGTGTGTTGTGGGTGGGGTGGGTGGAGGGTGGGGGTGGAGGGCGGTGTGTGTGTGGGGGAGGGAGGGTCCAAACACAGCGTGCGCTGGCGGATGGCAGCTGGCATTCATGTGCACAAGCCGGGGACGCCGCAGGAGGCACACCCACACATGCAAGGCGTCCAAAGCAGCTTGTCAAATCACAGACCAGCGCCCAGCCCAATCCAAAGCGTGTTCCATGCCGAATGGACTTCAGCTACAGCTGCGTGCGCTCCTACCTTGAACGCCACACTGTCCCGCGCGGTTTCATCCCCCGGCAGCAGCTGCAGCCCAGCCGCACCAGCCCCACCATTCCGCGCCCTGGAGCCCCCCCCACCACCACTGCTGCCTGCCAACGGCTGAAGCACGCCGCCCACACTGCCGCTACTGCCGGCTGCAGCTCCGACACCATCCCCGTCGTCGTCCTCTTCGGTGGGTGGCCGGTGCAGCGGGCCCCCGGGGGTCCGGTGGCGCCCGTGTGATGCGAGTGCGCGCCTCATCTGATACTCCTCCTCCACGATCATGTGGCACTCTGTGAGAGATCGTGTGAGGCATGAGAGATCGCGTGAGTGTGGTGGCATCGTCCATGTGGCATTGCATGTGAGGGATATAAGATAGTGTGAGCGTGGCGGAGCCATTCATGTGGCAGTCTGAACAAGGATGGGGATGCATGGAGCTCCTTGGGCTAGAGGAGGGTCATGTATCCCCACCCTCGTCCAGAGCTTGAGTAAAGATCATTTGTGTAAGGAGTTCAGGTGTATTCCAGGTAAACGCTCATAAAGCGCATAAATTGTGTAAAGAAACTGTTGAGGGAGCGCGAGGAGATGCTGGTTGGCATTGATACGTGGGCCACAGATCCTCACGGTTTCAGGCTGCCTGTGCAAGACGCACCCCCCCACACGCTCAGATCACTTTGTGCACACAAGTGCCGCAAGCAGCCCGGTACAGCAGCAGTGATGAGCAGCCGACAGCATGCAGGTCAGAGCACCAGTCGACTGTACGCACCATTCTCCAGCTCAATGTGTGACTGAGTGAGGGTGCGTAGGCCAACACTGCCAGCCAGGGCGTGCACAAACACGACTTCCTCATCAGCAGGGGGTGCCTCCTGCAGAGTGAAAGAATGAGTGGCCGAGTGATTTCAGCAACGGCCTGAGTAACCGTGTGACCGAGTCATTCGGGTGGACATTGGGTGGGTAAGTGCATGCATGAGAGAACATGAGTGGTGAGGTGGCTTGCAGCACAGCACACGGCAACAGCACACACCACCTCGGGTTAGGTTTTAGGCTCACGCAATTCCTATATTTCGAATATACCTGCCAATATAATATACGCCAAAGATAAATAGTTGAACTCATCCCACACAGGATGTTCGTTCAAAAGCAAAGGTTGTTGTGAATGTACCGGGGTTTGCCTACTCACATCGGCCATGTCGGGGAAGTCCCCTGCGATCTGCTCAAACGCCTCCAGATCAGCCGCCTCCATCTCCTCATCCTCCTCACTCCCCTCACTCTCTCCTTCCAGATCCTCCAGCCCACTCTCATCGCTCCCATCACTCTCGCTTGAGTCGCCCTCTGCTGGGTGCCCTGCACCCCCCTCTGCATCCATGCCTTCATCACTGCTGTCATCGCCCCCATCTCCATCACCGCCACCGCCACCTCCACCACCTGCCCCTTGACCCGGATACCCCATCATCTGCATCAGCTCTGCCGTGCTCGCCGGTGGTTCAATGTTCATGGGGCCCTCCAGCTCCTGCGCACATGGCGGCAGTACAGGCGGTACGACGTGCACCTCGGCATGTCGCAGCGGTACAGGCAAGGCGTGTGACGGCAGTACAGGCAAGCATGTGGGCTGCAGGTACACATGTGCATGTGCTAAATGGTGTACATCCGTGCTCTGCATCCACGGCCTCGGAGCTATGCGAGTCAAACACTGGTCAAACACGGGTCAAGCGCAGGTCAAACACAAGTCAACTGAGGGTCACGCCACACCTCCAGCTCATCCTCCATGTGCTGCAGGTCACCCAGCATGGGGTCGTAGTCATCACTGTCAGTGCTGCTGTCAGCCGCCGCGCCACCGCCAGCAGCGCCGGGACCACCCCCCTGTCCATCCCCACTGCCGTCACCACCGCCAACGTTCCGGAAGCGGTGGGCCATGGCCAGCCGCTCCTACGGCCATGCACGCATTGCGCCATACGCAAAGCTCAACGGCAAGCGTCTTGCAGCGTGGAATCCACACATCGTCCGTGTCTGCATGCCGGAGCCTGAACGTGCTTCAGATAACGTCCACCGCAGCTGGGGTATGCTGTCATGTCGTGTTCTACTTCACTACTTCACTCATACACACAAGTCACACATACGGCAACTCAAGAACCCCTTCCACTGCTCACCTGGGTCGTCAGGAGGGACAAGCCCCAGGCCACGTCCTCCACCTGCAAAGGCCTGGCCATGACTCCAGGAGGGATGCTCACTCCTTCCAGCTGCGGGCCGCCTGCCATGCCCACAAGCGTCTGGGGCACTGCCACGTTGCTCGCAGCACCCGACGCCGCCATTCCCCCGGATTTGGTACTCCGTTTGGCATCCCTGCCCCCCTTCGCATTCGCCCCCTTCCCACGTGCAACCTGTGCACCAGCACCAGATGGCCCAGCGCCGTCGCCGCTGCTGCCCGCCACAGCTGCTGCCGCTGTGCTGCGTGCGTGCTGCATCGCTGCTGCAATCTCCTGCTCAGCTGGCTCGCCCCACACACACTCATCGTCCTGAAAGGCAAAAGCCAGGTGCATATGGACACATCGGACAGGTGCAAATGCATACATATGAACACATCTCTTGCACTGCTTCTTCCATGCTCGCATGTTCCCCGTGCATGTTCCCCATCGCATGCCGTCATCCTGTTGCTTCTGTGAAAACGACGCAACCAAAGGTTGCTCGGCAAAAGTACCTGCCAAGGCGTGTAATCCAGATTTTATCATAACCCAAACTTATCATAACATTCATAAGCCACGCTCAGCTGCTGCACACCTGGTCCATGAAGGGCAGGTTCGCGCGCATGGCAGCTCTGCGGCTGGTGTTGGCCGGCGGCTGCAGCCCCTCCCGCCGCTCCTTCTCCACCACACGCACCCTCTCCAGCTCAGCAGGTACATAGAACCTGCGGGGCGCATCATCCGTATGCAGCGGTGTGGGGCAGTACAATGCAGTACACTGCGGTACACTGTTGTACGTTTGTACATGCAGACGAGTGGCAAAGCAAGACGAGCTTGTTTTGAGGAGCTCGGTTTGATTCACGGCGGAGGCAATAATTTATGTGGTGTGCTCCCACGCGCCACGGTATAGAGTGAGATCCCAAGGTCAGGTCCCCTGGAAGTAGCCATAGCAGCAGCGGCTCAAGGGCAGACCAGAGCAGCTTTATCCACCCACTTCCATCACATGACACGCCCACCCACCTGCCCACACTCACCTGAACCACGCAACCGGCTGCAGTGGGATTGGCGCGCTGCCGGGGCCAGCCACCTCCTCAGGGGCCCGTTCAAATTCCACGTACTCGCCCTGTGGCAGTAGCCGGTACTGCTGGATACGCGGCAGGCGGCCCGCGTGTACCGCCTGCACTACTGCCTCCAACGTTGTGACGTCATCCAGCGCGGCGCAGTACGGCTGGCGTACGATGTCTGACAGGTAGTCCTGTGAGGGCAACAGTGTACCGTGCAGTACAAACCGTGCAGTACGAATCGTGCGGTACGGTGTGCCAGAAGAGATGACAGAGGGTTCAGAGGACAGCAAGCAAGCCAAGTAAACCCTTGTTTCTAATAAAAGCAGGTGTGACAACACCCAGGCTGGGCCAGCAGATGGCAGAAGCCTGAGTTGCACCCTTTTTCACAACGCTTCATCGAAGCACTGGACATGGCAGGTACCGTACACGCGGATCTCACTTGCTCACCCCAACCATCATGGCATCAAGAAGGATTATAGTGGGCCGAAGCACCTAGGGTTGAGCAGGATACCATGCACGTGCCACAGACGGAGCACACAACTGCATGGTGCGCCCCACAATCCAACGCTAGCACCAGGATAACATACCAGTTACCACACCAGACAATATACCATGATATTCACTGGATATCAAAATCACACACAGACACACCTGCATCTGTGCGTCCTCAGGTGCGTCCGCAAACGTGGCCGACCCCAACAACACCGCATCCGGTGGAGGTAGGGGGTTCAGAGACGGGGCACGACGGCTGCTTGTGTTCACGCAGCCCGCGTACACTGCGCCACAGCGCAGCGGGCACGTGAAGGTGCCGGCACGGGAGATGGCCTGCGGAGGGTAATGAGGCAGAGCATGTGCGTTGTGAATGTCTGGGACTGTGGGAGGAAGGGATGTACCCTGGAAGGGGAAGGCGGCAAAGCTGAGCTTCAAATTAAAGCCAAGAGACTAGGGGAGCAACCAGGGGTCATGGGTAAGGGGAGGTGACATTGAATGTGCGTAGGGGCCACTGATTCCAGCCCCCTGGGGGGGCACTGAATCAGGGGTGGGGGGCATCATGCTCCCCTAGGCCATGGCCCCCCCTCCCCCCCCGCGCGCCAAACACGTGCATTGTGCCATGTATGCAACACCCGGCATCGCAATCCCTTGACCCAGTCAACCCTCCTCCCCCCTGCATGCCTTACGTCCCCGCGCCCCCTGCCACGCACCAGCGCGTCGAACACGGACACATACTGAGCCATATGAGCAGGGTCAGCCAGCTTATGGGCGATGGCCCGATTGAAGACGCGCAGGTGCTGGTTCCCCCGCTCTTTGACTAGCAGGGCAGGGCTGGTAGCTGTGACTTCAACACCGACGTTTGCATGCGGGATGGGAATGCCCGCACCCGCGCCCGTGCCTCCCGAGCCGCCAGCCACCGTACCGCCTGTACCGCTCAAGCTGGCTTTGAGGATCTGGCGGTTGACGAACTGTAGTGCCGCCCGCCCGCGTGTACCGCAGCAGGCCAGGGGCAGGCCCAAGGGCGTCTGTCGAGCCTCCTCCTCCTTCCCTCGCGTTGTGGGCGCTGACCCTTTTGTTGCCACGGACCGCACAGGGCGGCCTCCCTTGCCCGCCTTCCCCTCGCCCCCGTACTCAGCACCTGACGTGCGTGCACCCGCCAACTGTGCGCCTGCTGGGGCTGCGGCGGTGGCAACACCGCGAGCAAGGGGCGCGTGAGCCGCGTCCCAGAAGGCTCGTGTGGCTTTGTCAAGAGAGGCCACCCCTCCTTCTGGCAGCCATGGCCCCAGCAATGCAGGCACCTGCAACACCGATGGACAATGTCCAATGGGCACAGGTCAATGGGGATCGAACACAATGGACCGACAGGAAAATAATCGGATGCGACACGCAGCAGCATCTCATGTGCCTGCAGCAGCCCTTGTGCTGAAGGTATCGAGGTAGGAGGAGGTGGGTGATCAAAGGCGCGATGAATAGACTGTGACAACACTCACCAGCCAAATACGTACCGTGAGCGTCACAGACGGAGACAGGCCAGTCAACCGGCAGATGACTTTGATAACCAAGCAACACACCACGCCGTATTTACTAACCCCGTAACCATCTGACCAAGGGAGGAGTAATATGATTAACCCACCAACCTACATTAACTGACAAACCAACAAACCAACTCGCACCTGCTCCTCATCCAGCCCCAGCTCCAGTGTCAGTCCCAGGGCACGCCCCAGCTCGTACTGCGCCATCAACAGGCTGTACAACCGCTCCAAGGCTGCATGTAAGACAGACAGACAGCAGGCAGCAACCAACGATATGAACAGCCAAGACACGAGCACCAGACAAGACGAGGTGAAGGCAGCACAACCATGAAGCACAGCAAGCACTGCATGTGTTCCAGCGGCGGGATCAAAAGCCTTTTGACCATCAGCACCCCACCTGCGCTTGACCAGCGTAGCAGGGACGCATGTGCTTTCCCGAAGAAGCGTGCTTGGCGCGCGGTCAGCGGCTGCCCAGCAGCCGGCACAGGCACACGCGCGAGCAGCCGGCCAGCCGCCCACTTGCAGCGGTCAGCGAGGAAAGCACGGCGGGCAACTGCCACGGTCTCCGCCTGGCTGGGCGTCTGTGACAAGGGCGGCAGTGGTTGGGTTGGAGCCGGGTGGGGTGGGTAAGGAGAGTAGTGCAGCCATGCAGGTAAGCGCAGGGGCGGATTGCGTGGACGGCAACACGCAAGCACCCCAGCGCCCCCCCCCAAAACACACACACGCACGCACACATAAACCCGCCAAAACCCAGGCCAGCTCCCCCACGCCAACCCCCAACGCATGCCGTGCAGCGCTGCCGAGCATGGCAGCATGCCCCTGGACGTTGGCACAACACAGCCTTAAATCTAGCACCCCTGCAGCTCGTGAATCTAGCAGCCCAGCACTCGGATTGCCTTTGAAATCCTAGTGCAAATAAAAAGCGTTGCAGACGAGCAAGTACAAGCCAGGCGATCAGCGCACCTGCAGCAGGCCTAGCACATGAATGTTGGGAGACACTTTGGAGCAAAATGCGCCCCATGCGTTGCACTCGAACGCCAGGTCAGCCCAGTACTGCGTGAACTTGTCCTCATCCACGCCACCATCTGGGGAAGGAGGCAGGTAGGGAGGCAAGGGAAGGAGGAAGGGTGACGTGAGGGGGGGAGGGTGGCGAAGGAGGGAGGGCAATTTTTTCTCGAATTGTGCCGGCAGCAGCAGAGGAACCCAACATATCCATACGAATGTCAGGAAGTGCACAGGAAAGGAGCAGGAGCCTGTCACCCCCCACGCACCCATGTCATGGGGCATGCTGGCATGGCACAGTGCCAGCTGTGCGCATGGCTTGCTGTGATGCGCAGGCTATGGCGCTCAGCTGGCCCTTGCGCTGCTTGCACGTTTCAGCCCAACAACCTCCAGGAGCCCTGGCCGCAATGGACCACTTGACGACCCACACAGGCCAATGCCTACCTGTATACAAGGCCTGGAAGCGCACATGGTAGGGGCCAGTGCTGCCAGCACCGTGTGCTCGCCTTCTGTGGTGCCCGTGCGGCCCATAGCGCCCTGTCACGGCTATCGTCTTGAAAACGTCACGTGGAATGGTCTGCTTGTCCTCGGGCTGCAGCCACCATGGGGTCAGCAGCGCATGGGGCAGGGGTAAGCTCAGCTCTGGAGGGCGCATGGCGTCCTGCACGGTTGCTGCATGGTACACATGGGATGCGTCCATGCAGGCATGGTGCTGACTGCTGCTCGCACATATTGAGTCTTCTCCAGTTTCAACCCGAATTCCTCCGCCAGCTTCCCATGCCAAAGCATGGGAGACGATGCGAGCTCCCGTGCCTCCTTGCAGCATACTGAGTATAGGGCCAAGGACCTTTCGTCCAGCAGCGACAGTATGGCCAGCTTTAAGTTCCAGTGCAGCGACTCCCAGTCCGTTCCTCTGGGGTCCTCCATGGTCTTCAGGCAGACTGCCACGTGATCGTAATCAACCTTGTCGGTGCATCAAAGATCAAAGGAGGTCTGATCCAGGCTCCCGACAGCAGCATCGTGCACACCTGAACCCCAGACAAATCACTGAAAAGTGTCTCACGTTGACTCGAGAATGCGGCGGCTGTGAGCGTGGTACAGTGTGCAAGTTGAACCTCAACGGCACTACATCGCGTCCACGATGCAACTTCATCATCACGCTTTTCATGTGTACAGACAGCCGTGTGCATGGCGCCAGCAGCTGGGGGCACTGCAGCGCAGTGCGCAGCAAGGATCAGCCTGCTGTATGCCAGGTGAACAGGTGTCATGCAGATGGAAAGCCAGACCTGAACAATGCCGTGCTTGACCAGGTGCTTGACAGTGCATGGAACGATGCACCAACAACACATGGACCACTTGCGGCTGCCATTGCTGCAGGCCTTGCTGGCAACGTTGCGTGCTGTGCACTGCCTCAGCAAGCGGGCAGCGTGCTGCAACTGTACACGGTTCCAGCGTTGGCCTTTACAGGGGATGCTCTATGGACGGTGGGTCAAGACTGCAACGACAGCTTGTGGGTTTGAGCTGTCATATGCCTGGGGGTCATCAACCCAACACGGCCGGAGAAAATCTGCCCCAGTGCCTGTGATATCCAGTGCACCATGCACCTACTTGAATGGCTGCGTGCATACATGCACACAGCTGTACGTTCGACGCCACTTCCTCATGCCACCCAAGCACGTCGCAGCGTACCGGGCAGCAGCAGACCCCCACGTCGCTGCAGAGGCACAGGTGTGCACATGTGCATGACTGCATGTAGGTGCTTATGTTGCATGGATGATGCAGCCGACCATATCTACTTGCTAGCGAGCTTCACTAGCTGTTCAAGGAGTTGGCTCACCAAGCACCAAACCGTGGTGCGGTGCTTGCAGGCGGCATGCTTTGATCGCTTGGTCCAGGGCCGTGCTACTGCAGCAACCCCAGCAGAGGCGAGCACGCAGCTGCAGCCGCTTCAGAAGCAGCGGCGTGGGCGCAGTGCGCAGGCAGGGATTAAAGGCAGCAACATGATCAAAATTGAGGGGTGGGATCCCAGAGCAGAGCCAGCCAGCCAGCCTGTGTATCAGCAGAGCACAGGAGGCATAGCAGTCATACCAGGAGGAGTGGCACATCCCAGCGACCAGCCGGCATCTACATCAGACACATCACAGGGTGATGGAAGCACCAGCAGCAGCTCAGCAGCCAGTGGCCTGCTGACAGAGGAGGAGGTAGAGCTGTTGATGCATATGTACACCACACATGTGCCTGCCTCGTATCGCCAGCGATTCAAAAGTGCAGGGGCCAGGGAAGCGTACCGGAAATCAACTGCCCTAGAAGCGCTGGTGGGTGGGCCGAGTGCTGGAGAAAGAGAGGGGCATTTGCAGGGACTGTGCTCACGGCAGGTGGGACTAGGACCGAGCTCAGGTGCTGGATCATGGCTGCGTGTGGCTGCAATGCATAGACTTGCTACACTTCTCTGGGAGCCTCGCGAGGTTGTGCTCGGCTGCCCACGCTGAAGTTCTGATGCAGAATGTGGTTCCGACCCCTCCCTGCATTCAGGTGGGATACCTGCAGGTCACGGACCCCCTACGCGCTGCGCAGCTGCTGGATGCCATCATGGCTGCGTGCCTGCAGGCCTGATGAGCCCAGCCTCCAGGTGCTTCCACAACCACCACACTTACCGGACATGAGATTGCGGTTGGCTTCCACTCAACGGACAAGGTAGAGCCAAACAGCCCAAGCTTGCCCTACTTCAAAGTCCAATGTGACTTGACAAAGTGGAGTTGAGAGGACCACCTCCGTTTTGTGATCTCACCTGCTCATGTGTTTGATCAGTTCATGTAGTTCATAGTTTTCATTTTAAAACCTGCAGAAACGCTTGACAACAGAGCCTTATCTGTATTACATATATGAAATTATTGTGCTCCTTGCGCCAGCGGCTCAGGGATGCTACTCCTGTCTCATATCAGCCTGCCACGCCGCATCAGCCAGATCCGCCGCACAGGGTGACCCGCTGGCGGGGCCGGCGCTGTAGCAAGAGCAGTTGAAGAATAGTGCTGATGTACCATAATGCGATGTAATGGAGAAATAAACACCGCCTGGACCACTTGGGCGGCGGCACCTCCTCATATATAGGGCTTTCAGGGTTCAGGGTTCATAGTGGAACTCTGTTAGAACCTGGTGTGGAAGAACAGGTTTGTCGGGAGCTGACAAGACGATCAAAAAAGCTCGCATTCGCTGCGATAGGGTATTTGCATGCAAGCTCCACACTCTTTTGTCTAAACTTTGTTGGCCCGGCTTGAACTTCTTCTTGACACCGCTCTGAACCAACACGCTGCTGAACATAAGCGCATGGGCGTGTGAGCTCGCTACAAGCGGGGAACTCTGCAGTTGCAGAACCAACATGGGCAAGGTCAGGGAAACCTGGATGCGAGCATAAGGCAAGTAATTGTTTCATTTGGTTTTGCCCGTTCATCTACCCTCTTGATGCTATTACACCCCATGGCGCTGAGGCAACTATTGTTGCCTCCTCCTCACCAAAATACTTCGCCTGCTACAAATCCATGCTGCAGGAGGGCATCGCAATGCTCCACCTCCTGCTTGGCCTGGTGCTTGGCCTTCTTGTGGGGGCGTGGCATCGAGAAGTGGGCCGGAAGGCGCGTGTGGGTCGGGCGCGTGATGGAATGCAGCGTTATTGAGACTGTCGGGTGGGCCGGTGTAATTTTGTTTGGGACTCATGACCCAGGTTCACTTCACCCATGCTCGCCCTCAACCAGAAGCCACCCACTGTGCGTGCGTGCCTGGTATGTATGCTCACTGCGGGCGCAGGTGTCAGCTTGGGCAGCGGCTGCTTGGCCTCTCAGACGTGGCGACGCGGCTGCAGCCAGCAGTGATGCTTCACCAGCAACAGCGCCACCCTGTGCGCCCGCGCCACTTCTGCCCAGCACAGCACCAGCGTCGCCAGCGGGCCATGGGCGGACAGTTGCTGGCAGCACCCCAGCAACCAAGACAGCACCGTCCGCACTGGCCCATCGCAGGCCTGTGCAGCAGCTGGCTTGGCCTCTGGAGTATGCACCTGCCCCACCATGCAACTCACCCGACAGCAGCCCATCCATGAATGGCACTGCAGAGTTGCCGCCCAACGCCAGCAGCTCCCCTTACGCACCCCGGCCACATAACCGAGCGCCCCGCCTGATCCCAATCCTGCGTGGCTTGCGCCCGCTGGTGCCGTTCAGTGCAGGCGTGGCGCCTGATGACTCAGCACACTTGGGGTGGCGGCAGGCATCGTCAGTATCTGAGCCGGGGGCGGGCTTGGGGCAGGAGCATGTGCATGACGTGGGACCCGTATCTGGGGATGGAAGCAGGCTGCAGCGGCGCACAACCGAGGCCGCTGGTGCGTCAGCATCTCCACAGCGCGTGCGGCACACCGTGCGGTTCGGCGGCGTGTACGTGGGCCACCTGCACACAGGCCGATCCCCGACTGCTAGCGCACGCACACGCGGAAGCAGCAGCGGCGGCAGCAGCGGCCACAGCTTGCATGCGGTCGAGCATGCTGACGGGCAGCATGAGCTGCATGAGGGTAGATCTCCAAGCTGTGGGTCATCTCCTCGGGCGCATGTGTCTCCACGCAGCAGTGGCGTCGTGCCAGCCACCAAGCGGGGCAACCCAACTCACATCGCCCTCGCACTTAGGACTGGCCGTGGCGACTACCGCCACTCACCCCCGGCCTCGAGACAGCGGCCCACCACATCCCCTAAGGCACAGCAGCAGGCGCTGCGCAAGCCTGACCAGCAGGGTGCTGAGCAGGGTGCTGAACAGGGGGCCGGCAGCGCACGCAGCCCTGATGGCACCGGCACAGCTGCAGCGGCTAGTGGGTCGCCATTTCACAGCAACCCCCGCAGCTCAGGGCCTCAAATGGAGGAGGAAGGGGTGGAAGGGGCTCAGGAGGAGACCGCCGCAGTACCAACGGCCAGCAATGCGGGCTCCGGCGCGCCGCGCAGCGCACACAGCCGCACCAGCCCTGCATCCCAGGTACACCTTCTCACACGCTCACGCTCCTTTGTACCCTCCCGCCTCGGCCGTGTGTCCGTGGGGGGGTCCGCCACGCACCAGGCACACAGCACCGAGAGCATAGGCAGCGGGGCCGCAGTCACCCCACGGAGGCTCGGCTCTTTGGGACAAGTGCTTGCCCCGACCCCAGCGGCAGGGTCTGAGCCCAACACCTCGGCTAGCATGGGCTCCAGTAGTCGAACCTCACCAAGCGCCGCGTACGCTGGACTGGCCCGAGTGGAAATGTGGGGTCAGGCTAGTGGAACAATGGGCTCCCGAGCGGATGTGGCTGAGCTGGGGCCTATGCATCGCTCCCTTAGCTCCCATGCCTTCAGCCTGGCTGCGCAACCTGCGGAGGAGGTGCAGCTACCAGTGAGGCCACACACCAGCCACCAGCTGGCTGAGCTGTCTGTCATGGGGCTTTCGCAAGCTGGCAGGTGCGTGGCTCTGTGATAAGCATGTTCGCACAATCAACGGTTGTGCATGCGCATGCTCCTGCAGCAGCGCCTTGTTATTCTGAACATGCGGCGTGCGGAGCTTTGCGTGCAAGTGCTCAGAACGGGTGCCGCACGGCAGCTGGTGGCTGCACCATGGGTGCAGCATGCACTGTGCGGGGACCTGCTGACTACATGCTCAGAAGCCATCCCCTGTGCTGCGAGTACCGAGCATGTCCTGAGCGGTCCTGATATCTACACTGCCCTCTCTGCCCACAGGTATCTTCGCCACCGCAGTGACAGCCTGAACAGTAGCGCTGGCAGCAGCGGCGGCGGCTCCCTCGCCAGTTCGGGGGGGCATTCGATGGCCAGCCGCCGGCGCGCTGCAGCAGCGGCAGTGGTTGCACACTTCATGCTGTCACAGCAGCAGCAACAGCAGCAGCAGGCAGCAGCAGCAGCATGTGCAGCACATGAGGCCTCGACCGCAGCGGCTGCTGTGCCAGCCATGGGTGCAGAGCATGCGGCTGGTGCAGTGCGCCCTCACTCACCCATGCCGTCGCTACCGCCTCTGCATGAGCAACAGTGTGCAGCGGGCGGGAGTGCTGGTATGCCTGGTTTGGATCCCATGCCCCGCGCGTCCCCAACCAGGCAGCAGCGGTTGCTGGAGAACAGGCGCTCACATGACCTGTTCTTGCGGAGCAGGGGTGAGTTGAGTTCGGCTGTGCACAGGCACAGCAGCCGCAGCACGCCTATTGGGCCTGGAGGGCCGCTCCCACAAGGGCACACCCCTGTTGCCTCCAGCCGCCTGCCAACAGTGGGTACAGGCACCCTTGGTGCACCAGGCTCTGCTACATTACATCCAAGTACTGTGCACCCCCTGGATAGCCCATTGCATGGGGACCCACGCAGCAGCCAGAGCGCAGGCCTGATGCAGCCCCCATTCAGGCGCCACTCCACTGGGTCATCCTTTGATCACAACTCTAGGGGGGACATGAGCCGCACCGACACAGACGTTGGGATGTGGTCACTCAACTATGAGGACTTCCTTATCCTGCACGCGCGTGAGAGCCAGCAGCACGAGCTATCTGCGAGGCCATCTACACCTGGCAGCAGGGGCACGCGTGGGTTTGACCACCTGCCCTATCAGCCGGCATCCCTGTTGACCATGGGTGAGTTCCTGGACAGTCACGTGCTGGGCGCCATGCACTACACAGAGAGCACAGCTGGCCTGTCCACAGGCCAAGGCAGCACGCACAGCGACCTGGCGAGCCTCACTCCTGCAGCTGTGGTTGCCATGAGTTTGACCAACCAGCGGGGAGAGGGCGGTGCAAACACGAGTGCGAGGGGTCGCCCCACGAGGCTAGCAAGCCAAGGGGACACCAGCGATCCTGCAGTCTCTGGGGAGCATGTCACAAGCTTGCCTGTGGCCCAGCTGTGGGCAGACTTGGACATGCCTGTGCACACCGCCAGCAGCCCTGCAAGCGCCCTATCCAGGGGGGTCAGCACCTCCCCGCCCTCTGAGGGGGCTGGCCCAGCACCAGCTGCTCAGCCTGCAGACCCATCAATGGCTGCAAGCATGGGGTGCTCCAATGAGCAGGCCAGCCCATCCAGTGTAGTCAGGAGCCAGAATGAGGCGAGCTGGGCAGGTACTGCAGTGGACTCACCCATGACAGATGCAGCAGAGCAATCCGCTGTGGATCAGCATCCTCCCGTTGTGCAGGAGGCTGTTGCTGCTCCTACAGCTGCGCCAGGCCATGTCTCGCACATGCTGGCTGGCAATATGCACAGCTACTCAGAGGGGGCGGCCAAAATATTTCAGGATGACGGCTACCTGCTGCCTATCATGCCGATGGCGCACCAGGGAGAGGAAGAGCGGCAGCCCAGCTCCATCACACTTGCACGCAACAGTGCGATGCTGCTGCAGGTCAATGCGGAATCACTGGAGCTCCGATGGAAGGCCAGTGCTGATGTGCAGTTCTGTGATCTGCAGGGGCACTACACATCTGCCCCCCAGCCACTAATGCGAGGCCACTCAGGCGCCACAGGGCGTACGATCACTGCAGCACCTCAGGCACAAGCCGTGTCAGATGCACCACCTGCCAGGCCAGTGGAGGCAGACGTTGAACTCCCACCAGCTGTAGACATGCCAGCATCACCAGCAGCTCAGCAAGCTCCAGGAGCTGCAGATCTGGCTACAGGCCAGCAGCCATCCAGCCCCTTACCCACGCGCACTGTGCAGCCAGGGCTCAGCGCGACCACGGGGCGTGTGGCATCACGCGTGCGCTGGTCAGGCTTGCCAGAGCAGGACGCAGATGCAGTTGCAAGGCCAGATCAGGCGCCGCTGCCCACACTGTTCACCAGACACAGGCGGTCGTCATTCTCTGCAGAGATGGCCATGCGCGACCAGGCTGATGCGCGCGCCCAGCCAGCTGTGCCGCTCCCAGCACTCCCACAACAGCGATCCAGGTCAAGATCGCTTTCACGGTCAGGATCGCGAAGCCTCACAGCTGTGGCAGCTGCTAACCGAGCAGTGTCTGCAGCAGCTGCTGCTGGACACCCGCTTCATGCCAGCTCACGTCGCCGGCATAGCAGTGCGGAAAGCTACGGCATCGGATACTGCAGCCATCATGAGATCTCTGCAAGGCATCCAACAGACAAGGCTACAGGATCTCAGGGCACGCAAGGATCAGCCGACACGGAGCAGGCTGTGCAAGCACGCGCCTCTGCAGGATCGGTCAGCAACAGGCCCGAGCTTGGTATGCCAGGCACCACCATGGGTCAGCGTCCGAAGGCAGCAACCTGGGGTCAGCCCATGGGGCATAGCATCAGCCGCCTAGCCCATCCTGATGCTGCCCGCCAGGCGCCGCATCTTCAAGCATCTGCAGGTGGTGATTGTAGGCGCCGCTTCTCAGCTTCTGACACATCAGGCCAGAGTCTGCTGGGGCCAGGCCGACCAGGCCATCTGTCAAGTACGCCGCAGCTGCACGCTGGCTTTGGACCACATCAGCCAGCATCTCAGGATGGCCCACTGGCCAGCCCCACGCACACGTTGACACGGCTTGGGCGCTCATCGCCGACTTCAGGACATGGGGTGCTGCTTACCATGTCTGGCCTGGGCCAGGGCCCTGACTCGATCTCTATCTCTGAGGGGGACTCAGGTCCGCTGGATGAGCTGGTGCAGCTGCAGCTGCTGGCTGCAGCACGAGAAACATCTGCATCTGTAACTGCACTGGGCATGGACGTCGAGGTGGCGGCACTGCATGGCACGCTGGCACAGGGCCAGCATGCAGGTGGCGAAGTGCTGCAATCAAGCTTGAGCTCGCTGGGTGGGGCAGCCCTGGCATTCGCATCCCTACGCTACGGCATCCCCACGGACGACAGCCAAGGGGGCTCAAGCCCTGCACAGGGCGGGGAGGCGCCCTACTGGCGTGATGGCCAGAGCTTCAGCTTTGGGGGCAGCCCCCGCCTGCTGACTACGGGGCATGGAAGCAGCAGCTCAGATCCCTGGGGCGTGCTGGCTGCTGCCAGGGGCTCAATTGGGTCACCCAGAGGGCTGAGGAACCAGGACTCATTTGGTGCCCCAGTGAGTGGCCATGTGCGTGACATGCCCAGCTTGCGCCACCTGGCATTCCACATGAGGAGCAGCAGGCAGAACCTTGCTGCAGATCGCCAGCTGGTGGACAGCACAGACATCAGTGTGCAGCCACGCTCCTTCAGCTTGAGACCCCAGGCTGAATTCAAGCCTGGCTCCAGTGGGTCAGAGGCCACTGTGAACCTCAACCCAACTCGCAGTGCGACCTTAGAAGCACTAGCAGATGTAGGGGCTGCACCTGCAGTGCAGCTAGCTGTGCAGCGCAGCTCAGCGCCCAGCATGGCGCAGCTGCAAGCGCTGCCTGTGAGGATCACACATGAAGCTGCCCCGCTGGGCAGACCAGCCAGTACTGCCAACCAAAATCCACCGGAGTCAGTGGCAGGGCTGCTTGCGCGTATCAGGTCGCAGTCGACTGGCAACCTGCGGGCAACGCCTAGCTCCTCTCTTGGCCAGGTGGCAGCTGTCAGCACAGGTGCTGGCGTGTCGGAGACCCACAGCAGCACTTGGCTCGTAGGGGGGGCAACTGGAGGAGGCAGCAGTGATGCCAGCCAGGCACAAAACCTGTATGCCACAGCAGATCATGCCAGCAACGCGATGCACAGCACACAGAGCGTCTCCAGCATGCTGGCCGGTCATACTGACTTTGGGTACGTCTGTGTTTTGAGTGCATACCGTACATTGGCTCATTTGTTTTAAGGATTCGCCTGGCTGGCATCCTCATAACCCACATGCCTTTCCTCTTGACATGTCTGCCTAATCCTGCAGCCATCGCTCTAGTTGCTGGGTATATACGATGCCTGATGTGTCACCTCACCTGGTGCCTGCAGAGTCCCTCCTCCTTCAACGCTGAACATTATGGCTGCGGCATTTGGCTGGTCCGTGAACGGCATGAGTGTGTCACGCAACTCGCGCACCTCAATCACAGCACTCAGCTCTGGCAGTGCGATGCAGCCACCAGCAGAAGGCAGTGGCAGTGGCATCATGAGCCCGCTGCCTCCCAACAGCGCACACGCGCTTGAGGGCTCATCAGCGATGCCTGCAGCTAATGTGTCCATGGGGCTGGTGCACCCATCGCTGCCACCCGCTCCCAGGTCTGAAGTGCTGCTGCATGGCGGGGCGGCCCAGGGGCCTGACAGTGATGAAGATGACAATGCCTCCATCTACACATATGCCTGGCGCTCCTCCCCCATCTTTGCGTCCCACCCCTACTTGTCCCCTGCTGGCTCAGTGCCTGGCAGCCCGTATCAGGGATCAGTAACCCAGCTGGCCGCATCCCATGCAGAGCATGCACCAGAGGCGGGCAGCGCCCCCTCACGGGCCACCTCCCCAGCGCAGCCGTCGCTGCAGCAGAGGCAGCTCACCACGGCAGAGGGTGCTGCAGCTGTTGGTGCTGTCGCGGCCGCTGCCTCTCAGGATGCAGCATCGTCATCTGCTGTTTCCCACATGATGCAGCACGCCGGGGCTGGTAACGGCCGAACATCCAACGCGATGCTGATCGACATCGCAGCCCTGTCATCTCATGCAGATCTGCACCTGAGGGACACCTCAAGACCGTCCTCCTCTTCTCCTGCAGCACCCAACCTTGCCAGCACCTACCAAGGCATGGCTGCGGAGCTGCGCTGGTCCCCTGTAGCTCATCATGCGCGGGCCGCCGGGCAGCCAAAGCTGCAAGACACTGGCACATCTGGTGGCGTCCAGGTGCTCGGCAGCAATGCAGGCAGCTCGTCTGCAGGTACGCCCCAGCTGGGCACTGCATCAGCTCACTCAGCCACAGATGGGCACGCAACCACCCAGGCTGGTGCAACTGCAGCAGCAGACGGCAGCGACGATGCAAGCGGGCAACCCAGGCACAAACCTGTGCAGGTGCCGCCAAAGCTGGCAGCGGCAGGTACAGGTGCTGGGTCTGGCAGGCTACCTTCGGAGGGGACGTCCCAGGCGTCTTCTGCGCCCCACCACCTTCCAGCCATGCAGCTGCTGACCTCCCTGCGCTGGTCAAATGACAGCGCGACGCCCCAGGTGTCATCTCCTGCAGGGCGCAGCAGCCAGATGAGCAGGCACAGCAGCCTGGCAACGCAGCACGGCCCTGCTAGCGGTGCTGGGTATGTGCGGGAAAGCATGGATGTGCAGCCTCATGTCAGTAGCAGCACCTCCGCTGCTACAGGCAACTTTACGGGGGCTAACAACCTGTACCAGCCAGCTGCGCTGCTGATGGACACGAATACCAGCCATCCTATTGCCTCCGCTTCCCTGTTTGACCGCGAGTCAGCTCAGTACCGTCCAGGCTCAGGTCGCCTGAGCAAGTCAACCCAGGGAGCAGCCGCTGCAGGCGTGCAGACTGCAGGAGGCCTCGCAGGTAACAACCCCTCCTTTGCAGCATCGAGCCTCGCCAGCGACACAAACAATGTCAAGGCAGTTGCGGCCAGCGAGCCTGCTGCAGGCCAGGCGGCTGCACCCTTCTGGCGCCCTTCGATGTTCTCAGTAGATCCAGGACGGCCCATGCCTGGAGGGGCTACCAGCACCAGCATGCACACAGGCCAGCAGGGGAGCAGAAGTGCGATCTCTCAGATGGTGGCCCCAGTCCCTCAGATCCTGTACTACAGTGATGCACCACAGCACCAGGGTCGCATGAAGGTGCTGCTGGTCACAGCAGACAACAGCAAGCAGATGGCTCTGGCTGCAGCTCTGCCAGTGAAGCGCTATGAGGTGCAGGCGATCGGGTCCTCAGCTGAGTGCATCTCAATGCTGACTGGGCCAGGTGTGCAACGCTTCCTCCCAGATGTGGTGCTGGTGGATAATCAGCTGGGTCCCAACCAAGCAGATAATGTCATCAGTGAGGCACTCGCCCTGCTCGACGAGCTCCGCAACATGTATGACCCTTCAGCCCTCCCAATCATCATGTTGACAACTCCACGTCAACCTGTGGGGCAGCAGCAGGGCAGCACAACCTCATCTCCAAGGGGTGGTAGCCCAACAGACAAGCCACGGACTTATGGCAGCAGCGCAGACCTTGCTGGCTCAGCTGCTGAGAGCTCTTCTCCACGAGCAGGCCGGTCCAGGAGGGCACCTGAGGAGCTGTCCAAACCACTACAGACGCCATCCATGTTGGGTGCTCCAGTCCCCATGCTGGAAGACAAGCCACCCACTACTGGCCTTGAGGGCGGATCTGCTGACGGTGCTAGTGCTGGCACAGCACCCAACCCTGGCAGCCCTGCCAAGACTTCCAGGCGCCGGTCCTCCGTACGAAGGGCTGCATCCGTACTTGACCCGGCGTCTGTGATGTCTCACACATCTGCGGCACGTGATGGCGTGGCGGCCCTGAGGCGTGGGGCCAATGATTATGTGGTGCTGCCTGTGCTGCCGATCGAGCTGGAGGCGCGCATCAACATGCAGGTGTGCGATTGCCACGTCATTGATTGCTGGCCCAGCATCTTCGTCCCCGTTGTGCAGCTGCTTCCTCTGCACACATCTCCGTCAGGTCAACCTGGCAGCCACACCCTTATCCACATTATGCAGCTGCAGTTTATTGCACTTCACTTCTGCACTGCACTGCACGCAATCGAACTGTATTTTCACGCCACGACAGTATGAACAATATGCCTGCATGCTGCTGGTGGCTGGAATGTGCACTCAGGTGGCGCTGCGGCGTGCGGTGCGCATCAAGGCAGAGGCCTCGTCCTCCATGTCGCTCCTGCGCGCCATGCTGCCAGGCCATGTGATTCGGAAGCTGAAGGCTGGGCACACCTACATCGCACAGCACCATGAGTGTGTCACCATCGGCTTCATTGATGTGGGTGTAAGCCATCATGCAGGTCGTGTGCTACATCTGAATGAACTGTTTTGGAGAACCTGGTACTGCTGGTGTTATGCAATGTATACCCATGTGATATCCCAAGCACTGCTGCACAGCAGACTCAGCACGACCTCGGAAGAGTACTCGCAGCAGTCCAAAATGCTGTGGTGATCAGCTGATGCCGTGTGCGACCCCCTGGTTCTGTGATCATTGCAGGTGGTCGGGTTCACAGACATGTCTGCATGCTGGCCCTCAAGCCGCGTGGCGCTCATGCTCAATGACCTGTTCGGCCACTTCGATGACATCTGCGACCGCCATGGCGTGTACCATGTGGACACCATCGGCGACGGGTGTGTGTTTGCTTTGCTGCAGGGATTTCTGCTGCTGGCATCATTGCTGGGATCACTGCAAAGATCGCTGCAGGGATCCATCTGCTCTTCTCAGGACCTAGTCTGCTGAGTTGCAGTGCAGCGAGAGCGACATGGGGGCTTGCTGCAAACATTCCATTTGCGTCTCCACTGAACGGGCCTTAAACCCTGCATTTTAAAATAATTGCAGGTACATGATTTTGTGTGGTCATGAGGGGGAGACTGACCACGTGCTGCGTGTGCTGAGGGCTGTGACAGAGATGGTAGCTGTGACACGCGCGCCGCTGCCACATGGAGACAAAGTGCAGGTGCGATCTGCAGCACTCTTGGTGCAGATGTGGCTGTGATGGCTGCAGCTGCTAGTCTAGCTCCCTTGCAGGCAACATGGCGTGAGTGTCAATGTACCCAATGTCAATGGAATGAGCATGCTGCCACGCCCACAGGTCCGCATTGGCATCAACACTGGACCTGCCCACAGCGGTGTTCTGGGCACACGCCGCTTCAAGTACACTGTGTGGGGCGACAGCGTGTAAGTTGACTGTTCAAAGCAGGCTTGTCTATTAGGGGTGCAGAGGGGCTTGCTTGATGGCAAGCTTAGTGCTTGACGCCTTCCCTGAGCTGTGGGTTTAAGAAGTTTCTTGAATGCAAACCTTGGCGGCTGGGATTGCGATGATTTTTACAGCCGCTCCCTTCATGACGCGCCCCTTTTTCCTTGCAGGAACTGTGCAAGCCGGATGGAAAGCTCTGGCTTTGCCAGCTGCGTGCAGATCAGTGCAGCGACGTACCACGAGGCCCTGAAGGAGATGGCTGCAGCGCAGGAGGCCGATGCAGCAGGCGGCGCTTCCTCAGCTGTGCCAGATCCTGCAGCTGTGGGCGCAGGGGGCACTGCACAGGACAGCAAGGCCAGCACTACACTAGTGGGTGCAGCGACCGATGCTGGGCGAGTGCACAATCCTGCAGGCATCGTGACCCCGGGATTGGTCACGCCTGGCATGAGCACCACCAACTTCCCAGCAGCTTCGCTGACAGTGCCAGACACGATTCCTGAGGCAGCTGAGGCTGCAGGGGACGGGGCGGCCCTGGTCAACAAGGTCAACCCTCGTGCCTCAGCAACAGCTGGCATCCGCATCTCAGCTTACCGAGCATCTCCAGGTGCAACTGCAGTGACCAGCTCGCAGCCAAGCCACACCAGTCGTGCCAGCAGCCAGGGGCACAGCCGGCAGTTGCCCCCCTTGGCTGACTGGCTTGGCACCCCTCGTATCAGCGACGTGTTTGAGGCAGCTGGGGCGTCAGGCGTCCCTGATGAAGGGGCGAGCACTGCTGGTGGTGATGGCTCACGCCCTAGCGAGCTGCTGCCTGCTAGCAAGCGCGAGTTTGCGTTTGCGCCCTTGGGTCTCAGGCCAATCAAGGGCAAGGGCCTCTTGTCAACCTACCTGCTCAAGGTAGGGGGGCTCCTGCATGAGTCATGTCCAGTTGTCCACGTGTTGCTGTGCCTGGAGTGCAGCAGCTGCTATTGTGCTGCTGCATGCTTTCTGTGCTCATGCCTAGCCGTCCTGGTACTTCCGCAAGCAGGCATGCACGCACATAAGCATGCTGCCTCGATGATGCGTTTTGACTCGATCTTTTGCGATCTTTTATTCTTAAGCTTATTGAACCTTGCGTCTGCAGGTCGGTGACTGGCAGCGCGCCGTCACTAAGCTGCGGCAGCACCAGTCCATCCGCAAAAAGGCAGCTGCCAGCGGTGACCAGTTGGACCGGTCAGACCAGCTGCTGCTGATGCTCGACCCATCCATGACCCAGGAGCTGGATGCCATGAATGATGAGGATCCAGAGGAGCATGGGCTGCCTGCCCTGAACAGTGCCCGCCATGCAGGACAGACCTCCTCCATGCCCCTGCCCATGGCAACCGCTGGCATGGCCACAGGCAGCAGGAAGGGCAGTGGTCAGCCAGGCTCTGTTTTAGATCTGCGGCCCATTACGAAGCAGCTGACGCAGCCGGCTGTACTGGGCCCTGGTGGCCTGAGGGTCCTAGATGGTGTGGATGGGCAAGGCAACAGCACCTCCCGGGCACATGCCCCGGCAGGGAAAGGTTCAGGGAGAGGCAGTGGGTCTTCCGATGGCCTGGGAAGCCCCAGAGACCCCAGAGAGCCAGACAGCCAGGACCAGGCAGCAGAGGTAGGGCGTTCTAAGGAGGCCCCAACCAGCTCTCGCAAGGTCATGATTGCCTGGGTGAGGAAGCTGCTGGTAGCTGGGGGTCTGGGGCAGGGAAGCCCCAAGCGTAGTAGCGGCCGGAGCCAGCAGTTGAGCTCTGCCGGAGCGGCAGCACCGCAAGCTGGCAGCGGCAGTGCGGCATCGGGGGCAGCCCAGAGCCCGGGTACCACCCAGCAACAGGACGGGGTAGGCAGCGGTGCAGGCGCGGCAGTTGTGGGCGGCGCAGCACACCGGATCAGCGGCCTGTTTGGTTTGGGCGGGCGGCTGAAACGTACATCTGCCACCCGTGGGAGCAGCAGTACGCTGCCTGCCTGCTATGTGGAAGCTGCAGAGGTGGCTGCCCGCGTCATGGGCCATGGCCCGTCCAACTCCCAGCTGCCTGGTTCAGAGCCTGCCACCCAATCAGCAACAGTGCCTCGTCACAGCAACCAGCAACAGCTGGGCGTGGATGTAGCACCCCCTAGCAGGATGAGTCTCACAGGCCGGTCCGTGACGTCTCCTGGTGCCATGCCCATGGCTCTACCCCAGCTGCCAGGCATCAGTGTGCATGGCTCAGGGGACGGATCCACTGCTGGTGCTGCCCCCGCCCAGCTGGGCCTGCGAGGGCATGACGAACCTAGCGCACAGCCCTCGCAGGTTCCAGAGCAGCCAGCTGCCAGTGCCCCCCAGCAGCTGTGGGACATGACGATGGTGGTCCATGCTTCCCAGCTGGGTGCAGCTATAGGTGACGAGGCCAGCGCTGCTCACCACGACCCATTCTACCCAATCCGCCCTGAGGGAGCGCATGGGGGCAGCGGCCACACAGGCAGTGCAGCTGGCTCAGCAGCAGACGGCTTCATGTCCAGGGCAGCCGGCAGTAATGCCGCAAGCACTCCTGGTACACCCTTGGTCATTGCCCCTGGCGTGCCCCTCCATGTGTTTGAGCCGTTCAACCGCACGCACACCAGTTACATCCCCCGACAGGGCAGCCAGCTGCTCCACTCGATCTCGTCCCCTGAGTCGTCCCAGCTTGCAAGCCAGATGCAAGAGCAGGGGTCCTCCAGCTTCTTCACACCACTCTCGTCCTTACCCACTGCGCACCAGTCAGGCATGCTGGCTGTGTCTGGCATGACTCCTGACTCCCTGTCCATCCCAACAACTCCTCACAGCACCGCTACGGAGCAGTCAGTGCAACCAGCCCCTGCATACCTGCCGCCGCTGCAGTACCCCCCAAACCCCACCCACTCCCAGCCCTCTCACTCCCCTCGTCAGCCATCCACCCATGACTCCAGTGTGCGCACTAGAACCACCTCCACCCCAGCTGCCCCAGCATTGCCCCCTGCCCAGGGCACTGCCACTGGGTTCCTCCTTTCCCCAACCTCCGACTCCACATCCCACTCTCTGACGTCTAGCAGGCAGCTGCTGAACAACTCCCCAGCCTCGACCAGCAGTGGTCCATTCTCCATCAGGGGCAGCTCGGCTGATGGAGCTGCAGGTTTGTTGCTCGGTGCGTCTACTGCAGGCAGCAGCCGTCTGGGCTCTGTGCTGGGCAGCCAGCAGGGCCGAGAAGGGGCCGGACGTGCCGCTGGCGCTGGAACCCCTGCATCAGACACCCCCGGCCCTTTGTCTGCAGAGCTGACAATGGGGGTGCACCAGATGGCCACGAGTCCTGCTGCTGCTGCTGCTGCTGCTGCTGCCAATGCTGCTGCGCCAGCAGACCAGCTGGCGCTGACTATGCCTATCGCAGCAGCAGCTCAGTCTCCAGTCCAGCTGCTGCTGGGCCCTGCACGCGCACCGGTGTCCTTCCTGGCATCACAGCCCGCTGTGCGCCTACAGAGTCCTCTCGGCCTGTCACGCAACGCATCCATGCCGCGCACCTCCCTTCAGTCCAGCAACACTGCAGCTGGTACCGCCCTCCGCCGCACGGGCTCCTTCCAGACACAGCAGCCCTCAGCCCAGCTTGCTGGCCACCCCAGTGTGCTGCCAGCTGAGCGGATAAGGCAGGAAAGGCGATCGGCTGCAGGCCATGAGGTGGGTGAGGCTCCATGCAAGGCCTTGCCGCATGCATGCATGCATGACAGATAGACAGACAGACAGATTAATGACTGGCTGACTGGATATGCAGCGTTTGACGCCAGGTTAACAGCCTGTGTGCATATGTATGCTATGCATGCGAGGCTCAGGTACCTGCCATGTCCCAAGCCCGACTCCAGCTGCATACCCCCAGGTGCTTTGTGTGCTTGTGGCCCATGTGTTCCGTTGTACACTTCTCACGCGTGCAGCGGCGGTCCGGCGGGCGCAGCGCCGCTGCAACAAACAGCATGCGCTGGTTAGCTAGCCGTAGCTGGGTGGGTGCATTAGGGTCTCCTGGAAGTGGGCGCACGCCACAGTGGGACGAGCGCAGTGGCGTGACAACGGCTGGGGTGGACCATGGGACAGTCACTCTCTCATCCCTCACGGACGCGCTGCTAGTCGACCATTTCGGACTCGAAGGCGCATGGGGTGCGCGCAGTGGTGCAGGCGCCCCCACACGCCGGTCCTGGGACCTTTCCGGCTTTGACATGCGAGCCTTAACGAGCAGCAGGTCGATCATGGACACAGGGCGTAGGGCTTCAGAGGGCCCAGGGGTCAGTGGTACAGGCGGTGAGGCTAGCAGTACTGCGGACACGACACCCAACGGCACTGTCATGATTGGGATTGACCCCCAGGTGCTCGTGCGCCGAGCCGGCAGCCGCAGAGGACTCGCCAGCATGGTGCCGTCCTCTGGTGGGAGCGTCACAGGAGGCAGGCGGCAGAGTGACAGGGCTGGGGGCCAGCCGAGCCCCACTGCACATGGCTCACATATCGGCAGCAGCAGCAACAGCATGAGGCCCATGCTCATCTCCCCCCGGGCTCGGGGAGCAGGAGGCTCCAGGCAGCCTATCATAACACCCCTGCCAAACTCTACTGGCTCCAAAAGCTCCGGGCGGTCCCCCCAAGGCCGTTCCCAGTCCCCCACCATGCGCCACCTCGCCACTGCCGGCTCACCCCACGCAGCACCCCCATCCCAGCCGGCTGGTGGTGGGGCTGGTGGCAGGGGCGTGGGTGGCGACAGCGTGATCGGGGCTGGCTATGGAACCGGCATGGATTCTTCCAACCCCACCCAAGGCAGCTCCTTACCTGATGATGCCCTGCTCATCCAGCGGCAGGCGATGCAGGACTCAGCGATCTTCTGTGTGGGGTCACACCAGAGCCTTGCGGTGAGCAGCCTAGGGTCTGGAGCGGCTTCTGCCTCGGGGGCTGGAGCTGCCCGTACCGCCAGCAGTCTGGGTGGTGCACAGGAGCCCCTACGAGCCGCACTGACTCCTGTTGGGGTGGTTGGCCTTGTCGCCCCTGCCACAGCCCTGCCACAGCAACCAACAGCGCAGCGCCCACAGGGACCGTCAAGCGGGGCTCCATTGGTAGAGCCTGTAGCTGACAATGACCGCGGTGCATCAGGCATCTCACCCACCCTGGCTACGGTTGAGAATCGGACCAGGCCTCTGTCGGCTGCCCAGGCGGGGCCCAGCTCCCCACCACTCCACACCCAGCCGCTCAGTTTCCTGAAGCCACGATCTGCACAGCTGCGCCACCCCACAGCTGCTCAGCAGCTGCAGCAGCAGGCCACCGCGCTGGTGGCGCCTGAGCCAGCATGTAGCCATCCCAGCAGCAGTCATCGCAGCCCGAGCCTGGCACCTGGCTCGAATGCATCCCTCCCAATCGCTGCCGTCGACACAACACTGCCTACCAGCCTGCATGACCCTCCCCCAGGGCCACGGTCCGGCAGCCTTCCCGGTCCTAGGCCAGTGGCTGCGGCCACCCCAACAGACCCTTTGCCACGGCACAGGCGTGCGGCACGGGCACCACTGGATTTGCAGGCAGGCACTGCTGCTGCCGGCAGCGGCGCTGGTGCCAGCAGAGAACTGCCGTTGGGCACCTCGCCCCAGCCTCGGGGCACTCAGCACAGCCCTAGCAGCACGCGCAGCACAACGGCCGCTGCCGGTGCTATAGATAAGTGGTCTGGGTTCTTGGAGCCGCCTGCAAGCCACACGTCCAGCTCATCACAGCTGCCACGCGTTGGCCTATCAGGCACCCATGGTGGCAGCGGGCACGGAGGCGTGTCGCCGCACAGCCCAGGACAACTGGCGTCAGGGCCCTCTGGGCCCCCCACCGCATCTGGCAGCGATGGCCTCCAGAAGCTGATGAGCCACGGAAGCCCTGGCCCTTCAGGAGCCAGCCTGGCAGCCGCTGCAGCTCAGGGCCAGGAGCACCCGGTTCCCAGATGCCTGATGCCTGATGAGGCTGCCACGGGTGCTGCCGAGCACAGTCCAGGCGCTGGGATGGCGGTACAAGCAGTACAGGCAGTACATACACACGGCAGTACCATCAGCAGTGCAGGTGGCTACGGCGAGCCGGGCGTGCAGCGCCTGGGTGGTGTGGGAGCTGGGACTGGGCCAGCTGGGGGTGTTGACATGATCTCTCTAACGTCTGCGGCTAGGGGGTCTCCTAATGTTGCAGGCAGCAGCACCGCCGTGGCCACAACCACAGCAGCAAGCAGTCCTGAGGGCTCAGCCTCTAAGATTGGTGGGCAGGCAGGCAAAGGCAGTGTGAAGAAAGTGGTGAAATGGATCAAAAAGGTGCTGCAGTAGGGACCTAGATCACAATCGTGGGATATGACTCATGGTGGCTGGGTAACACTCGTTAGGGCTGTGATCTGGGCGGCTAAGAGCTGATAGGCTTGCATGACATGGATGCTCAGTTGAATACAAATGCAAACCTTCTGTGAAGCAACTTGTTGGCGATGCATGATGTGCTGGCGGCTGGAAAAGGGTGTGGCAGGTCTGCTCAGGGCTTGGCGTTCAAGGCTAGGGTTTTTCTTTCTAAAAGAAGTGCTTCCCCTTGGCTCTGCCATGGTTCTTGACTGCGTTTAGACAAGTTTGGCTACGACGTGCGAGCTTAGTTCTGTACAGGTCGGCTTCACCTGGCGGTTAGTCGAGTGAGTCCTAGGTGCACCCCGTTTTCTGTACAGACTGATTGCATTCGATTGGTGATATTACCAAGCACAGCAAGGTGACTGCCAATGGGCACAGCTGGAGGAGCTGACCCCAATGGGGCGTTGTGTGCTGGTCAGTGGGACGTGTGTGTCAGGGATCACTGGCTTGACCAGGTCTCTCAACGCACAGGGCCACGACAATCTGCCGGTACCTGCAGCAGGCATTCCAAACACAGCAAGGGAGATGTGTCTTGTTGGCGAAAACGGGACTAGAGAGGTTGCAGGCAAGCTGGTCCTCGCTGCGTGTTGTAGGTGTGTCTTGTAGTGTTGCTTGCGACAGGGTGATGCCTGGTGCAGGCCCTGCCACGTTTGCGGCCTGGTGCAAGCGGGGGAGGGGGGGGACAGGGGAAGTGGGATGGTTGCGCTGTGCTGTACTGTGTGTTCTGTGCAGGTTTTACGCTCAAGGACTAGTACACCTGTGATTCGAGCCGGCAGTGAATTAGCCCTGGTCACACCCAATCAGTGCAAAAGGGTGATCCATCACAATATTGATTGTGCTGAGCCTGATGCGCGATTGGACAGCTTTTGCTGTTGTGGGATGCTGTGCACTTGACCATGATCCTGAATCATGCTTACATACGTTTGGCTTAGAGTACCATGGAATCCCCACACAAACACGCAGTACATTTGACAAAGGTTTGGATGCGTTTGTGCAAGATTCAAGGCAGCTCCTCCCCCCCGGGCGTCACTCTCTTTTGTGAGAGTGCTGTCTCTACAAACAGTGATTGCTGCTGTTACTATGTTCCTTTTGAGTTGCTCTAGCAGGGTGTGTGTTACATAGTATGCTATGCATGCTGGCACTGCGAGCTGGACACATCAACTGTCTAGTTTTTCTTTTATAGGTGCTGCACCCCATTGAGTGTGATGATTAGACATTTGTCGGCATGTCGACATGTGCCGGCATTTGGCATGCTTCCTTAACCGCTTTCCATTCTGTAGACATCACCTTTGATGTCATGTGTGGGCCCACCCCATGCTGAACATGAGGTGGACGATGAGCATGCATCTGATCTAGCTGAACAAGCTGCTAAGAACGCTCAAAGATCAAGTGTAACAGATGAGCTCTGCCAACTGCTTTGCTCTTGCTTGAGCTGCATCCATCGTCAGGAAGATTGCATGGCCCAAGCCAGAGCAGTATACCGTACATGTCTTGCTCAGCATACATGTCGCCACAACAGCAGTCTGGTAACCATGCGACAGCATGGTACGCGTGACATGCAGCAACATCAGCCGCCCTCCGCAGCCCTGTCCTGCAGCATGCATCCGCGCCACCCCATACCGCATGGGATGATACAGCCCGTATGTCACCTCTTGGCTATTTGGCCATTGTTGCCCACCACCCTTTGCGTACCCATACACGATACACCGTGTGCCAGATCACATCACATAACTTGGCATGTGGGTCGCACCACATGACATGTGGCAGCTACCACACAGCAAACTGAAGGGGAGACGTCAGCTCTGACATCAGCTTAAAGCAACAAAGGTATGCCAATACACGCAAAGATAGGAACAAAGTACACACATGAACAGCAAACGCTGGCGTGTGCCCCAGGGACAAGGGCTCAGCCACCATCAGCAAAATCTCTTGCAAAACGCCCAAGTGTCTGATCCAGCCAGATCTGGCGTGACATGCTCGTGATCTGGTCATTGGCTCATTCCATGAGGATCTCAGTGTCACATGAACGTCACGAGCTCGATCAGTAGAAGATCGTGAGTGTCCTGTGGAAGGGCGGCTGTGCAGGGTCCTTGCGCACAGCCTCCCCACACTCCCAAAGCCACCAGTCAAGCGTGACCGCCGCCACTGAGCGCCCGCGCGTTGACTCCAGCGTGCTCCGCAGCCGTTCGACTGGGCATGCACACGGCGGGGGTCAAGCAGCGACACGAGCAGGGTGCAGTCAGTCTCCAGTCTCCAAGCCATCCAATAAGCGGGGACACAACAGTGGCAGGACTGTGTCCAATCCATCCAACCAGAGGTAACACAACAGCAGCAGGGCTGCATAACTCCACTGCAGCAGGAGGGAGTATGCAGTTGGGTGTACGCAAGAGGTACAACTGGAACGGAGAGCAGCATGGGCAGCAGCATGTGTTGGCAGCGGTGCGCACCTGCCACCACAGTTGCAGCTCTCAGCTCCACCTCCTCCTCTGACCCTGGAGGGATCATCTCCTTAGCAGCCAGCTGCAGCCAGTCAGGCGGTCAGGCAGGCAGCTAAATGTCAGTAGGTTGGTCAGTCTCGCGTCAGGAAAGGACCGACAAAACCAAAAGAATGAAAAGATGAAACCAACCAGAAGGCAGACAATCAACAACACACAAGTGATGTATGAGCATGCAGCTCAAGCACGCAAGCGAGCAAAGCAGGGGAAGGGGCAGGGGCAGGGATGCGGGTAAGCGCAGGAGCAGGGTGGGGTTGGGGATAGGGGGAGGGGGAGGGGGAGTGGCGGCTGCCATGCCTCACCTTGGCAGCTAGCCCAGGAGCGATGCGCATGATACCCATGCCCTGCAGCACCACTGGCACTCGGTAATCTGCGCACATGGCAGGAACACGGCCGTCGCAGCCACAATCACAGCTGTACAGCTGTAGCAGTCACATGTGTGAAGGGTGGCTGTGTGTGAGCAGGCGCTGGCAGCAAGTCAACTGTCTGCAAAGGATCCAGAGCATGGTACTAGGGTGCTGCCAAGCATATGACCGTGCGTGCGCGGGTTGTCACGGCCCTCGTATGACAGGAGCTCATTATATATAGTATCGTATCGTATCGTATCGTGTCGTGTCGTATCGTATCGTATCGTATCCTGCAAACCACCGCTTGCCTGCAAACATGGTGATGGCCCCGATGTCTGTGAACGCTGCGGGCGCCCACGCGCGCCCCAGTGCTCCGTACACGTCACCGCAAAAGATCTGGGCGCGCTTGTACAGGAACACCTGCGGTATGAAAACGGTTGGTAGGTGGGCGGGCGGTTGTGGGGTGGTGGGTCAGTAAATTCTTCAGTTGACTGGCTGCAAGACAGACAGTCGTGCAGCGGGCTGTGTAGCAGCTGCCATGGTCACATCAATCGTGCAGCCCATCTCCCCAACCTGTTGTGCCTGTACACCACACCTGCCGCCCCTTGTACACGGCGTGGTCACGGAAGCCCGGAAAGTGTGACGTGACAAGGCGCAGGAGTGAGAGGGCTGAACCGTTCGCCTCCTCCACCAGCTTGGCTGCAGAGCCCTGAAAGCGGCTCAGCAGCACATGGCCCACCTGGACAGTACCACAGAGCATGCGCAGACACAGTTTAAAACATTGACCATTGGATGAGAATGATGACGGATGGCACGCCCAGCCAACAACAGAAACGATGGCATGCCTGGTCGGCATGCTCCTGGCTGCAGAATGCTTGTACCCAAACTTTCAGAGTACAAGCTATGAAACCCCAAAGGGCTGTAAGCTCGAACGCTACACGTCATCTGTCTGTCAAGAGCGGTGTCCCCTTCAGCCTGTTGTGCAACAGTGCATCTGCCTTGTGTGCACTCCCCGCCCTACCTCAAGCAACCGTGGGCGGCAACAAACAAATTCCCAGCAACCCCCTCTTTCTCTATTTACCTCTAGCCAACTACTTCCCGCTTCTTCTCCCTCTTCTCTGTTCCTGGCTGTCTGACTGACTGGCGTACCTCCCGCAGGAGCCGTGCACGCTCCTCTTGCAGCGGTACATCACGGCACCAGTTGCCAAAAAGGGCACGCACGCCTGGGCCTGTCATGGCTGCCAACCGGCTCGCGTCTAGCGCGGATGGGTCAGCCCGTACCGCGGCGGCAACGCCACGGGACATGTGCTCGTACTCCAGCTCGTCATCTATGAGTGATTGAGTGAGTGAGTGAGTGAGTGAGTGAGTGAGAGGGTGGGTGAGTGTAGGTCTTGCCTGGATTTAAGAGAGTAAGAGCATGCGGCACAGTTCACATGGTACGTGAGCAGCCTGGCTGTGCTATATGTGCTCTCACATCCTCACCCCCTCTATGGCTGCCATGGAAACAAAACCAGAAGCTAGCAAATGCAGGCGCCGCCTGCCAGCTGCGTACCAGGCCAGAAGCAGAAGTTCAATGCATCCACCACCAGCAAGTACTGCACTGTCCGAGCGCAGCCCTCAGGGCTTGCGGTGTCCACGAAGTGGAGCTCAGTGTCAAAGGAGGCCGGGGAAGATAGACGGTCCAGGGCAGCCTCAGAGATCTGGGCAGCGGCCTTGGCGATGGCTGCACGTGCGCATCACAACGGGCAGGTATCAGACAACTCCCAGAAACAACAGTCAAGTGATCGGGTGTATGGTAACATCACGCTGCCTTTGGGTGCAGGTCAACGTTTAGAGGAGCCTGGCTGCATTGGCAGTGGCATGGCCTTTGTGGAGGCTGGCTGGCCTCACATGGTTTGCTGGCAGGCCTTTGTTGGCGCTTGAGCCCACATGCGCGTGCCATGCTGGGCGCAATGCCACGCTGTGCCCATGCACACAAAAGCAAGCACTGCAGACACGTGGAGGGCTCAGTTTGGGACGTGGCCGTAGCACCACCCCACTCACCTGCGTCGTCAATCTCAACGTGTTCCAGCTGCGTGCACACCCATTCGCACGTCTCAGACACAGGGTTGGCGGCCGTGCCCGGGTTTAAGGGTGCCATAGCTGCAACAAGCTTTCAAATACGCGCTGGGAATCACGAGGAGAGCGTCTGGCTTCACGGCCAAGTTCTGCACGCACGTAAAAATCACACCCTTGGGTGAATGAGTCGACTGTTGACTTGCGCGAATCTTGCGTGCGCTCGCTGCAGATCAAGATGAATTCATTTTAGTAACACGCAGCCAACAATACACCCGGGATTGAATGCACGCTCAAGGCCCACGCTCAGCCTTCATCTCTGGGCAGAGGAGTGCCAAGGACTTTGCAGACCACCATGGCACAAAGCGCCATCTCACGACCACATGCTTGCACAGCATGGCATGGCACAGCCAAGGCCGGTCCAAGCGTGCACACCCCAAGGGCAGCGGCTGGAGGCTCTCACCCCCGCCTGCTTGGACCGTACCATGGGCCGCAGTGCTGTCTCTTGGGTGTTCTTCCAGAGTGCTGGACAGCAGGCTGACCCTTTACATCGAGGTCCGCGATCACAGCAGCCATCTCGGTTTTGCACCTGGGCTGAAGGCTTGGACGATCGTGCTCTGCACCACACCACATGCCATCGCTGCTAGGCACCGAGGCGTGCGATACAGCATCTGGGCAACAGGGGCGCAGCGCAAACGGGCACAGCGTGCCACCTGCTTCATCCCGTGGCCCACCCAGCCCGGATGTGGCCTCTGTACTGGATGAGCGCATACATGCACTGAAGCTAGAGGGGCTGGGGTCTAAGCCCCTGCCCCACATCAACCAGGTGAGGACGACTTCTGCTCTGCTCTTGTTGCCTGCGCCAGCTTGTCTGTTCCTTTTGTCAGAGCGAGGCTGTGGCCCCGGTGGAGGTTTCTGGCAGCAGTGTGCCACAAGTTATGCGATGGATGCAGGCTAGGCAAAGGGTCCAGGCCTGGATCCTTGCCCCATACTTGCATGCAACCATGCGCACATGAGCGTCGCACTGCCACTGCTCATGCACGCCAGGCGGCGGTGGCACTGCTGCGCAAAGGAGATGCGTTGGGCGCGGCCGCGGCCCTGACACTAGGCATCCGGGTGAGGGGGCTGGCTTCCTTGATTCTATAGCCCGTGGCAGGACAGAAGAACACCTACACGTTACAGGAAGAACACCTGCAGGAAGGACAGTTTACAGGAAGCATGAGCTACTTCAGTTCGTGGCAGGATCTGGGAAAGGCGGCAGCACAACTTGAGAGCCCAGGGCAGCAGTGAATGCCTGTGATCGCCATAGGATCTGCTGACTGCTGTAGATGCTGAGGACGTGTGCACGCTTGCATTCATGCTGGTGGGAGCATTGGAGGCCATCCGCAAATGGCTGGTGCGTCATGTGCGGAGGTATGATGCACATGAACTAGACTTGCAGGTAGGCGGTCGCCTCATCATCACACATGGAGATGATGCGCATCAGCTAGGCTTGCAGGCGGCCCGGCTGCAGCATGCTTGCTTTATCTCACATGGTGCACCCGCGCGGTGCGCACATGCATGGTCTGCAGGCTGCCAGTACCGCCGGCATTGTGCACCCGGATGCCGCGTTGCCTCTGTTGAACCGCGCGGCCGCGTTGCTGGCGCTGGGGCTGCCTGATCAGGCACTGCGGGACGCGGAGGATGCCCTGAGGTGGATTGAAGGCCGGTGGCCTGGGTGAGTGAGTTGCCCTTCCTGGCCATACCACGCTGCAGTTTTGTATAGCTTGCATCTTGCATTTCATTTGTGCCGTGTTGTAGCCAGCAGCTGCAGACATGAGTATAGCTGTGGGCAACTCTGGTACTTTGTAAACGTTACCCAGATTGCATGGACGTGATGCAGTGCTGCTGCTGCTGCTGCTGCTGCTGCTGCCGCCGCTGCTGCCACCGCTGCTGCTGCATGCAATTTGCGTGCGTCGTTTACTGCATGTATGTGCAAGCAGGCTGGCCCTGGGCCGGAGGCCTCACTATGCCAAGGCGCTGCTGCGGCGTGCACAGGCGTTGGGGGGGTTGGGCCTGCACGTTGCTGCACAGGTAACATGTACCACCATGCCATGCTGTCGCCATGCCATGCCATGCCATGATGGTGGGCAGCTGCTTTCCAATGGACTACATGACATTGTGAGCCATAGCACATCACACGATCCCGTGGGCCTGCACAATGCTGTGATGTACTGAATTTCATACCAAGGGACCATGCTGTAGCCCATGTTGATTGTGCTGCAACATGCTGAGGCGCACTATCCTATGCTGCAGGATGCTGCGGAGGAGGGCCTCTCACTCTTCCCTGACCATGACGGCCTGAGGGCAGCCCATGAGGACGCAATACATCACATGTGGCGTACTGCCACAGCTCCTGCTGGTACTGCCACAACGGTCACAGCTGCTGCTGCGACTGAAAGTTTGGATGCTGCTGTCACGGGCTGCCATGCTGCAGCTCCGACAATGTGTGCGGCCAAAGCAGCTGGTCAAGCGAGTGATAGGTTCAGTGAGAGCTCCATACGTGAAGAGGGGGCCGCTCTGCTTGGCGTGGCAGACGAGCAGAAGCTCGCTCTCACGGACCAGGACCTGATGCTGGAGGTTCGTGGGGACCATGGGGGGAGTGAGAGCTGGGATCTGGACGACTGCCGGCGCAGCAGCGTGCTGGCGGTGTGTCGGCAGGCAGGCCTGCCGCTGGGACCTCTCACTCGTACCCTCACTACAAAGGGCGCTGAGGTGGAGGTGGCCAGCCGTGACACATACAACTACGTGCGTGTTACCAAGAGTTTGACCACACTCATTTATACCACGATGAGATCAATTGACTGATGCATTCCGTGTACGTACGGCAGCTAGAGATATAGGAGGGAGTCAGGTGCCGGTGGCATGCAAACACGCTCACACACATATCTGTGCTGTGCAGTGCCTTGCTTCTATTGTTCTCGTTTTGCGTAGCTTGAACACCCTTTTGACTTGATCCCACTAAATCCTGGGGTCCTGGCCTTGTTATAGTTGCTGACAAACTGCACGCACCCTACATGCACTGATGAATTGGCTAACCAACTGACTGACTGGCTGGCTGGCTGACTAGCTGGCTGACTGACTGACTTGCGCGCGCGCCCACAGCTAACGATCCAGGCTGATGTGGCGATGCCGGGCCGAACGCTTCTGGGACTGTGCCAGGACACGCAACGCCTGGCTGCCCTGGAAAAAGCCATCTCCCAGGTGAGACTGCCCCAGTTATTTGATAGAGGGACCCCATGCCAAGAGTGTATGATTCACAGTGAATTCGAGGTATATGTACCGCTTCTGCTGCTGTTGGGCAGTCAAGCAGCGACCATGCCGTACCTGCCGCAGGTGCCCTTATGCAGCCCGTCGCATGCAAGCTTGCGCCGCATTCAAGGCCGCAGACCCGTTACTGTGAGGGCATGTGATGCGGTGGTTGTGCCCCATCTCGATGCCGCTCTCTCTCCCTCTCACAAACTCTCTCACTCACAAACTCACTCTCACTCTTTCTCCTGCAGGCTGTGGCTGAAGTGTCTGTATCACGGGAGTGCCGCGTGCTGGTGTTGGGTTCAGGCCTGGGGCTACTGCCCCTGATGGCGCTGCGAGCAGGCGCTGCACACGTGACAGTGATTGACCGGTGGGTCCGCCAGCTTCCGGTAGAACGCATGATGTCCAAATACAGTGGTACTCAGATAGCTACAATAAGATGCTAAGGTCAGACGCAAACACCGTCAGCAATGGATGGGGCAACAGCAGGATGGGAAGGGGGAGGGGGGGGCGCTGGCTGGTGGTGTTCCCTGCTAGGTTCTGGCTCCCAGCTCTCTGGCACCTGGATGCCACGGAGCCTGACATTGACCTGCATTTGGTCATCTTGTATTTCTCTAGTACGTCTCGTACCTCTCTTGTACCTCTTTGCCTCGTACCTCCCATACCTCTCGTACCTCTCATGCCGCTTTGCCTGTCTGGCCATCTGTCCGCCCGTCTGTCTGTCCTGCAGGTGGCTGTACAGCAGCCTGGCCTGTAAGGAGTTGCTGGCACACCACGGGGCAGCCCCCGACCACGTGCACCTGCTGCATGGACGGGCCACAGAGCTGACATGCCCTCGGGATGTGCCAGTGTGCTGTAACCTGGTGGTGGCGGATGGTCTGCTGGATGATGGTGGGTATGGGGGGCTGGTCACAGCTGCGGCAGCTGCGCAGCGGCTGTGACGACCGTGGCTGTGACGGCAAGTGTGAGCACCTAGTAGCCACATGTCCCCATGATGATACTAAATATAACACGGCATTTCACAGATTCATCTGCTTGCCGGAGCCCATCAACTAGAGGTTCCTTAAGACTATAGAGATCCAGGTCTCCATGTCCCCATAATAATAATAATAATAATAATAATAGTAATAATAATAATAATAGTAATAATAATAATAATAGTAATAGTAATAATAATAATATTAATATTAATAATAATAATAATAAGAAGAAGAAGAAGAAGAAGAAGAAGAAGAAGAAGAAGAAGAAGAAGAAGAAGAAGAAGAAGAAGAAGTTAATAACACGGCGTGTTACAGATGTGTCAGCATGCCGGAGCCTGACAGTCGTTATCTAAACACCATCACTAACCATGCCCCCATGTCACCATGTCACAATGTTATAGAGCCACAAACAGCATACTCACCCTCTAGCCGCACACATGCATCAAGGTCTGGTAGCCCAGTCTGGCAGCCACGTCTAGCAATTCATTCTCTGCGCCCGCCTACCTCAGCACCCAGTCTTTCCCCTTTTTGAAGGCTAGGCCGGTTTTCCTTAGCCGCGTTCGCTGTTCCAGTGTGCGTTGCGCCTCAGCCTGTGTAACCATAACCATAACCCAGTACCCATCGCCCCAGGGGGTTCGCTGTGTGCTCTGCTAACAATGTCGGGGACTGCCAGTTTCCTGTATGCAAGTCAGCAGGGTGCACAGGTGACTCAACTGTGCACTGTGACTGTGCAGTACCCACACATCCAGCCTGCGTCGCAGGGGCCTCATCTGAGGGCCTTGTTATGGTATGCATATGTGGATAGTAATATCATATACTTAATTACGTTATAGACATATTAGATATACAAATTACACACATATGTGTGTGTACTGTGGCTGTGCATGCAGGTATCATCACATCCGGCCTGCTGCCGTGCGTGGCACATGCGGTGGCACACCTCGCCATGCCCGGGGCTGCTGTAATCCCCACACGCGTGCGGGTGATTATGCAGGTAGGAGGAGGCTGGTGACTGGCATGAATTCCGAGTGAGCTGAATTGGTTTTGGCATGCAGCTCGGCCGTCAACAATGCCTGGCGGTACAGGGGCTAGATTGAGTGCAAGGCGTTGATGTTCCGCAGCACGTGAGACATACACGCTGCGGAGGCGAGCATGGCCGCCTGAACAAAAACTAACGGCCAAAACTCTGAGCCTATGACAGCTGTATGCAGCCTGCGAACCTGTCAGCCCCTGGCAGGCCTTTGCCAAATGAGAGCGCTGGCCCTGGCCCTGCTCTTTGGCATACCTGCAGACTAACAGTATCAAAAGATGAAGCCTTGGGGCCCAACTCAGTAGGCCAACCTTGAAACCCCAAACATCAACTCACAAACACGAACCTGAACGCTAACCACCATGCCATAAAACACATGCAGGGCATCCAGCTGCAGACACCTCCCACCCCCAGCGGCCTCACCCTGGCAGCGCTGGACCAGTACCGCCCGACCGTACTGCCAGTGACTGGTGTACCGCTCGCTCGTGGCTGCTACTGCCCACTCACGGCGCCCGCTACTGCCTGGGAGTGGGAGCTGTACCGTGCAGGGGACACAGTGTCCAAGGGCATGGACTCCAGGTGGGACACGGTGGTGGTGGTTGTGGTGGTGGTGCTGATGCTGGTGCTGGTGCTGGTGCTGGTGGGTGGTGTTGTTGGCTGTGTTGGTTGTGGTGTCATGGTGGTGGTGGTGGTGGTGGTGGTGGTGGTGGTGGTGGTGGTGGTGGGTGGTGCTGGTGGTGTTGGGTGTTGGGTGTTGGGTGTTGGTGTGCGGGCTGGGAGGGGAGGCAAAACGTTGGGAGGTTTGTTTAGAGAGGGCTGTGGGCCGCTGCACGAGACGCACATGCATCATCTTGAGCGGTCCGTGCTTGCATTGTTGTTAGACTAGTGGGCCGATGACTATGAGACCCGGAGACATGCATCATCTAGAGCGACCATTGCCCTGAATGGCTGAATGATCGCATGCAGTGGCGTACCACAAAAGCGGCAGCATCCCTAATGGCTGACTTGACTTGCCTGGCCATAAAGAAGACGAAGGCGGAAGCACCAGCATCCGTCCTTGGAATCTTTATCAATTTATCTGCGTGTGTACCTGCAGGCTGGTGAGCGTGCCCATCACTGCCCCTGGTGTGATGAATGCGGCTGCGTTTTGGAGCGAGCGGCAGCTGCTGCCAGACGGCCCATGGCTCTCTGTACACCCAGCGTGGGCAGCCTCAGGCCCAACCGCACCTGAGCAGCAGGAACATGAGGGCGGCAGCTGTCCCCAGTCATGCGACGATGCAGTGCCAGCAGCAGCTGGGCCTGGAGGCAGCCCAGCAGGTGACTCAACTGCAGCTGTGGCTGCAGCTGGGGGTGGCACAGCAGCACCGGGCGGTGCGGATACCTCGGTGCACGAGCCCGTGCCTGGGCAGCAGCAGCAGCAGCAAGGGCGGCAAGAGCGGCAGCAGCAACAAGGGCGGCAAGAGCGGCAGCAGCAGCAGCAGCAGCAAGTGTCATCGCTGCAACCTGCGGTACAGGTTCTGCCTGATCCAGTTGCTGTGGCAATCGGTGAGATGGCACAGCTGGCTGCGTGCTGCACACCCACCTGGTGCGCTCCTGGCTGCTTGCATGCCTGACCTGCACGCTGCAGCTTGCTTGCATGTGCATGGATCTGCATGCCTGTATGCATCCATGCTCCTGTCTGCGAACACGGCAGCATGTGATCTCTTAACACGGTTGTTTCAAACAGGCTTCTGTATCAGTGAGCCCGGTTCAGAGGGTTCACTGGCAGGTCCATTTCAATGGATATGATTACATGAGTGACTGGGCCTCCACATGCCTTGTTGCCGGCCACCCTGCATGCTGCTGCACCGCAGGCTGGGCTTTGCACTGCAAGGTGTGGCGCGTACCACCATGCAGCAGCCACGGTCAAACTTAGACATCATTGGGCTGCTGCCAGCGCCCCACCCACTCACGCCCTCCACAGCTCACCCAGCTGCTCAAGGCACCCTACCCCCACCACTCGAGTTAAACCTGCAACTCCAGCCCCTGCAGCTTCTGCCCCGCCTCCTGGATCCATCCATTCCTCGAGGCCACTTTGCAGCTGCGTCAGACCACATGCGGCTGCGCGCGTACTGGGCTGCCATCCGTACTGCCGTCACTGCGCTCAAGGCGGCGGGACAGGCAGTACATGTGCTGGTCCCGGGCTCTGGCTGTGGGGTGCTAGGCCTCATGGCAGCACAGGTATGAGGCCCGCACTCTACACTGAATGAGATGCATATACAAGCTGGAGGGGGGGAGGGAGGGAGCACGATCTGAGTGCCAAGAGGGTGCTGCGTTTTGTGCATTGTGCAGGTGAATGGCTGCTAGGCATTTCTGCTCAGCACGGCCCGAATAGCATACGTCGTGTATGCAAGCGTAACTCTGGGTTGTAAATGTGGCGTGTGGTATCGCTCCGCCCATTAGGTTACTGCATGGGCACATTGCGGCAAGCGGCATGCTACAGCGGCATGCTACACCGCACATGTGGCATGTCTTTTGCTGCAGGCTGGTGCGGATGGTGTGGTGTGTGTGGAGGCCCATCCGTCGCTCGTGGCAGTTGCACGCCGCAATGCAGCCACCAACGGGCTTTCTCAAAAGGTGCGTGGCTTTAGTACACGGCTTTAATATAAGGGCATAAGCATCAGGGCCCAGGACAAAGGGATCAGGCTCTGGGTTTGGAATGAGCCTGTAAAGCCTTGGTGGCACATGATACCCGCAGCTGTACCGCTGTACTGCTGCTGTATTGCCTGCTGCATGTGCAGTACGGTACTGCCTGTGCTTCCCATGCGCACCGTGTGCACCTGCTCCTGGGTCCTGCTGCAAGGCTGGTGGTGATTCTGCATGCATGGGAGCACCGGGGAAGTGCAGTTGACCAGGCTGACCAGCCGCGCACATGCCCGGTATGCATGCATGAACGGCACATACGTACGCACGGCACGCGCACATGGACGGTGCGCACACACGTATGGTGCTCCATGCGTGCGGCTATGGGCCCCAATCGAATGCACTGCAGGTGGTGGTGGTGCATGGTGACGCGGGCGTGCTGCATGCTGGGGGACTGGGTGTCCCAAGAGGCGGGTGCAACATCGTGGTTTTGGACATGTTTGACTCAAGTAGGTGTGACACCATGTGAGACTGTGTGTGAGACCATGTATGATTGCATGCTGTGAGAGCGTGTGAATCCCTGTCGGAGTGTGTGGAGTTGTGTGTGGGAGCGTGTGAGACCATGTGAGACTGCGTGATTGCTGTGTGAACCGGATAGAGATGCACTGAATCAAGGGAGCCTCAGCGCCTTCATCATCATGGCAACAATGCTGTGTTTCAAGGGAAGACCCTGCTGGCATGCGCCTACCTCATCAGCTCCGTATAGATGCCCTCCAGCACGCATGTGTTCGCTTACGTCTTACATAGCACGTCTCTGTGTCATGTTCGGCGAGTTGGGTGAAAACGCTTTTGCTGCTTTTGCATGATGCCTTTGGTTTTGTGTGCAGCGCTGCTGGGGCGTGGTGTGCTGCGCCTGCTGTGTGCGCTGGCCCGCAGCGGCGTGGCCGCACCTGGGGCTGCCGTTGTACCGCAGCGTGGTACACTGTACTGCCAGGGCCTAGAGCTGCTGCCAGGAAGCGGTACACTCAGTAAAGCAGTGGGGCGGTGGCAGTGCGGCAGCGACCGCGCTGGTGGTGCTGCTGCTGCTGCTGGTGCTGGTGCCGATGCTGGTGCTGATGGTGCTGCTGAAGCTGAAGCTGAACCTGATGCTGAAGCTGCAGCTGAAGTTTTCATGGCCTGTGAGAATCCCAGCGGCGGCCACAGCTGCTCAACAGCTGCTGCAGCATCTGAGGCAGAGCTGGCACCTCATAGCCAACAGCCCCCTGTCATCAGCACGGCCCCACTGTCCAAGTACCTGTGGCAACCCAAGCCCAGGACCGTTCGGCTGGCGCGCCTGCCTCACACCCCCCTCACTCCCCCCCTCCAGCTGTGGACCTTTGACTTTGAGGCCACCCTGGCCACGGGGCGCGTGGCTCTCGTACCGCCACCTCCTGGTCAGACACCGGCAGTACAACAGCAGTACAACCAGGCTGCGGGCGGTACGGCGGCGCCTGGGGCAGCGCCACAGGTGCCGGCATCCTTTGCAGTGTCTGGCCCTGGGGGCAGCCTGCTGCTACAGTCCCCTGCCCTTGCCTCAGGCACCCTCAACAGCGTGGCCCTGTGGTTTGAGCTGGGACTGGTGGGAGGGGAGGGAGAGGGCAGAGGCAGTAGCGAGGGGGCAGAAGCTACGGGTGGTGGCGCAGATGGCAGCTGCGCCGCAGCCGGGAGCGCCATTCGACTGTCCAGTGGCAGTAGCAGCGGTGACAGCAGCACCGGCAGTAGCGGCAATGGCAGTACAGTGAGCAAGGAGGAGTGCTACTGGGGCCAGGCGCTGCTGCACACACATGACGTACTGCAGGTGGTGGTGGGGCAGGCAGTACAGCTGGTGGCATCACGGTGAGCTGCTGGGGTGTGAAACGGGGACAGGTTGCCAGTACTGGCGTGTTGCCTGTACAGACCGTACTGCCTGTACCAACCTGCACCGTCTGTGTCTAGCCGTGCCTACATCCTCCAAAGCATGATGTGTGATGCATGGCCTGTGGCTGTGCAGTGCACATGCTTTCATGTGGGCAACTAGCATAGTGACAAAGCGCTTCACCTGACCAACCGATCGACCACACCGTAGTTGACCAATTAACTGACTATCAGAGCCATCAACCAACTAACCAACGGATCCCTGCAGGGAGGGGGGGGGCAGCGTGGTTCGTGTGGAGCCACGCCCTGGACGTGGGGAGGCTGCTGCACGGCCACCATGGCATGTGCGTGACGCACCTCTAAAGGGTTGCAGCTTTCGGCTTGCATGGCCTTTGACCCAATGCGTGTGTGAGGCACCCCTGAACAGCCCTGGGGATATGCTGCCTGTGCCCTGTGCTTTGGCAATGCTGTGATGACATACAATGCACAGGGCAAAAGCGCACTCAAACAGCATACGCTTGCTCGCTGCTATGGCATGTATCCAAATCCATATCCATGTGTTTTCGCTGTGTGGAGGAGAGTTAGTGCTCGGCTAACGCACTGTACTTCCTGTATCCATACCCCTAAGTCATAAGTATCTGCGCTGCTGGGCCTTTTCCCTTCCTTCGCCCAAACCTCGCACCGGACTGGACTGTTGACAGCTGTCACTGCACACGCAACTACCCAGTATGACACCGCCTCGCAACTCACGCACAATCACACAATACCACCCCCTCACAACCCCACAACACAACCAAGTGCGCACCCACGCAGTCATTCGCCCACCCGACCAGCCCATCTCACACAGATCTAACAATCTTCCCCAAAAACCCAACCACCCCGCAGGACGAGTGGGGCGGTGGAGTGAGCACTGAGAACCCCCACGTACAGCGGTACGCGTACTGCGGGCTGCTGGAGGGTGACCTTGCACAGAGGCTGCCTGGGGGCCGCGGCCCCAGCGTCACTGCGGACGTGCAGGTGCGTGATCAGTGAGAGAGTGAGTGATGAGTGAGTGAGTGAGAGAGTGAGTTAGTGGGAGAGTGAAGGATTAAGTGAGGCATGCCTGGCCTTGTCTCTGTTGGCGGGTGTTCCAAATGAAGGTTCTAAATGTTGTACATCTCGTGGGGGAGGTCCCTGGGAAGGGCACTGAAGGCCACTGACGCGTGATGGGATCGTCCTTAGATCTGGGAAGATCTGGGAAAGATGGGATCTGGAAAGATCTGGGAAGCACAGCAGGGTGCCCAGTTCCTGATGGCGGGCCAGGAGCACCTGCACCAGTATACACTGCGACCCGTGTGTCAGCAGCAGCCCACCATGTCAAGTCGTGATGGAGCTTCCCCACCAGGTCGGTTACCCATGCATCCCCTGATTCAAGAACTGCGCCTGGGTCCTGCCACCCTGCGCCTGTGCACCATGATTTGTATGTACAGGCTCTGGCAGAGCAGTGTGGCGCGCTGCAACTGGACCCAGCATGCACCCAGGTCCGGGCTGTTGCTCGTGGGGTTACTGTGCCGAGCTTGGGGAAAGGGGATGGGGGAAAGGGGGGGCATGAACGTGTGATGCGGGTTAGCATGGGGGCCGTGCGGACGAGTGCAGGGCTGGTGACCAAGCGTGTGGTGTGTGCAGAGTGTGCAAAGCAGAGGGCAGGGAGAGCGAGCCTAAGGGGGATGTGTGGTGTCCCAGGAGATCTGGGCAGCTGTCGGTGAGGTCCGACACTGTCGGCCGACAGGGCGGGTGCACACGTGCCTGTCCTTCCCACATCCGCCACTACACCGATCCCCACCTGCGCTCCTCCTCTGTTCCTGTTCACCGCAGGCATGCCTCCAGCGCCTGGCACTCATGGAGCGCCTGGGCAGGGGCACCCATGCATCCACCGGCCGTACCCAGGAGCAGGTTTCAGCCGCATGGGCGGCCCGCCGAGCGAGCATGCATGCATGCGGGGCCCCCCCATTTGGTGGCGCCCCAGGCAGTGATGCCAATCGCTCTGCCACTGGCCCCAGCCGCAGGCCTGCTGGGCTGTCAGGGGTAGGGTCCCCCCACTTGCAGCCGGTGCCTGAAATCGACCCCTCGCATGCAGAAGTAAACGCGCCAGAGTGGTACTAGGCCGCAGCAGTGGGCTGAGAGGGGAGAGGGGGTGGTTACATTTGTACATACAATCAGTCGACTGCCTGTTTTTAAGTACAAGCGGTTACAAGGGGGTTTTGAATCCACTCGATTTGCTTGTGACAGAAGCACATGTCTGTGGTTCTACCAAGTACAAGAACTACCCGGCCTGCTGCTTTCCGGCACTTGTAAGTTGTAATTCAGCTGCCATACATCCACAGCTCGTCAAGTATGCTTGCACACACGTTGCTCCCGACCTGCAGCTGGATTCCATCACATACTCACACCCCTGAAACAGAAACGCCTACCACCAGCTAAGCCAGGGCGCCTCCCTGCGTGCCTGCACTCGCTTTTGCATACTTGTACTTGCCTTTGCTGCTTTTATGGATTCTAAGCACACCCCTGGAAGGAGCGCGTACCATCAGCAAGGCCAGCGCCCTCACACCCCTGCGTGCCTGCACAAGCGGAACCCTCTTGATCCTCACCTGTTGCTGCAGCCCACACAAGCACAGTGATCCCAGCTGCGGTCCCATAGCACTAGAAGAGCCTTCAGGATTCTAATCCAGCTCCGAATCCGACCGTGTACCAAGAGTGTCTGTGCAGCCGTGCAGCGCACCAGAAGCACCAGCTGCCTGCCACCACCTCTGCTACTGCCACGCGCCACAGTGTGGAGCCCGCAACGGTTCAAGCAAACAAACAACAGGTACCAGTCGGATGCACCCCAGCTACCAGGTCCAGACAACGCCGGGAGTACCTTACGAATACCTTGATATGCTGCTGCATTACTGCTACTGCTGGCCCCCAGCAGGAGGTAGGCCGTACACCATACTGCTCCAGCAGCCATGCAGCCCATGTGGCAGGGGCCGCGGCAGCGCCAGCCGTGCCACAGGCCCTGCTGCAAGTGCCCACGCATCAAACACCCACAGCTCGGAGGTCGTGGTCGCGCTGTTCAGTGCCTGCACCAGCAGCCAGCCCTCGTCCTCACCCTTGGCGCCTGCATTCAATTGAAGGTGCAAGGGAGGAGGGTGTGGATGTGGAGGGCATGCATGGGTGGTGGGCATGCATGGGTGCTTGGGGGCGTGCATGGGGTCTGGCCAAGGCTCGGTGTGGTAGGGACGTGGGTGTTGGAGGTGGGGCACCCTGCTCAACCAGCACACCCGCATGGAACCACACCAAAGCGCGCTGCACAAAATATTGCCTGACCTGGTCGCGGCACAAATGTGGGCTCGTTGAGCAGAGTGCCCAGGGGGGGCACGTACGTCTGCGCGTTGCCTGACAGGGCGACGTCCACCTGGCGGTTAGATGGTTGGTGGTCAAGGCAGTTGGGTAGTTACGTGGTTGGGAATGGCATGGGGTGGGGGCGTGGGGCTTGCGCCAGGCCATGGGGGCGGAGTCCTCAGTGGTGAGGCATTAAAGGAATGCATGAAAGGGTGCCAGGGGCGCGGGGGGTTGCGGGGAAAGGGGGTGGTGGGGGCGGTGTGCATGTGTGCATGTGCTCTGCTACGGAGAGAGCATTTGGGCGTGTGACAGCCTTGCACATCGAGCTCAGGCCATGCTCAAAGCAAGAGCCGATGTTTGCACGGGTCCAGCAGAGACACCACCAAAAATAAAAGAGTGAGAAAGCAAGATGATCCACACGTCACAGCAAGAGTGGCAGAGGCGCAAACGGAGGCAAGAGCGCACCTTGGCCAGAGCTGCACACCCCTTGGAGGGCACCGCACTTAGGCCGTACACGTACCTGCGGCAGTGTCAGCAGTACAGGCAGTACAAGTGGTGGACGTGCAGTGAGAAGTGGATCAGGGACAAAAATGGTTGAGGGCGAAAGTGGGAGTCCTGTAGATACATGCCGTGAGCTGGGATCACCAGCCTCTGCCGATCAATAACAATAACAACAGCACGGCCTATCAAGTAATGACTGGAAGTAATGGAAGTCAGGCAACCTAAATTGGTTGCTTTAGCTGAGCTGACAGATGGTGCCGCTCACCTATGGCGCCTGCCACGCACAGCAGGGTTGACACAGGCAGCATCCAGGTGGAAGGACCACATGCTGGTGACGTGCGCGGCATGTGTGGGCACCTTGGGGGGGCCAGCCGGCGCTAGGGCCGGGGTGGGGCTCGGGACCGGTGTGGTGGCTGGCATGGACACAGGTGCAGGGGACGTAGTGGACACAGGCGCCGGGGAGGGTGATCGGGGTCCAGGTGAGAGGGAGGGCGTGCGTGGTGCTGGTGATGCTGCCGTGGGTGCCCCTGCTACAGCTACAACTGCTGCTGCAGCAGTAGCGGCAGCAGCAGTGGCAGCAGCAGCAGCAGCGGCTGTGGGCATGGGTACTGGTGACGCAGCCTTGGCTACTGGCTGTGCCCCGCTCACAGCGGCATGGGCGCCCGGCACGGTGTCCATGCCAGTGGCAGTCGTGGCGGTTGTGGTGGACGCGAACGGCTCAGGGGCCGTGAGGTCAATGACCACGCGCACGAGCCGCGCCGTGAGCAGGGCATTGGGGTCCAACTGCTGCTGGGGCAGTACCTCCCGGCCCACAGCTGGCAGGGAGTCATACATGATGGTGTCAACCACCACGCGCGCACATGCTGTACTGCCGCTACGGCTGCTGCTACTGCCGCTGCTGCCACCGGCCGCAGGCTTGCCGGCACCAGGGGCCTTAGCGCCAGTAACTACCTTGTTACCGCCAGCCTCCCGAAAGCTGGCGATCGTGGCCGCGGCGTACGCGGTGCCTGGCGACACCGTACCGCTGGCGGGCGTTGTACTGCTGGTCATACTGCCAGATGTACTGCCCGCCGTACTGCCGGACGTGACGATGGCGCCCCCCGACACGACAGCTGTGGTGGCCTCTGGTCCCACGGGGCTGCTGCCCCTCCTCACATTGTTATTGTTCCCAAGCACCCCCACACTCCCGGTCCGGGCTGGACCAGCACCTGGGGCCCCTGCACGTGTAGGAGTGGCAGCCGTGCTTGTGGCTGTGCCTGCGCCTGGTGTACCGCTACTGCCGCTGCTGCCGCTGACCACGGCACCAGAAGTGGTACGCACGCCGCGCCACGCGCTGCCTGCCGCGTCCTCCACCGCCTCCTCCCACGCATTCACTGCGCTGAACACATGGCCGGCGGCCCCTGTGCGTGCTGCAGCGGCGCCGTGGTACCCAGTGCCCCCAGCGTCCGCCCCCACCTCCTGCCGAACCAGAGGCACCACTCGGGGCGTCTCCCCGCGTGCAGCTGCCACGCTGCCGGGCCGCGGTACGACATGTACCCGCGTGGCGCCATGCGCGCGCCAGCGCAGCGCTGATGCGGCATTTATCTACACCCAGGCCAGATATCATTTTGGATTAGACAGCATTGGGAGGGGTTTGGGTGGCAGGATGGGCGAGTCAAGGACGAGGAGAGAGTGAGGCGCGGTAGCGGCAGTGCTGTGCCACGACCCCACGCACGATGGGTGCAACCAGCGCACAGTGCAGTCATATGCAGCAGCATCGACAGCACACAGGGCCGCCCCAAGAGCTGTGCAGCAAGTGGCTGCAGCCCCGCAGTGGGCCATCCTACCAGGCATGTGATTACTGAACCCCAGCACATTCATCAGCGCGCAACTGTAGGCTGCTGGCTAGTATTACCAATCTGATTAGTGAGACATCCGGGAGGAGGTCAAATGCATTACTAAGTACCGCATCCGCCTGGCCGATGACACACCTGCCCAGTCAGCACGCCCACCCAGTCGTACTCAGTGGGGCTCTGGAAGACCACAAAGTAGTTTCTGTGAGAAGACGAATGGTGGGAGGAGGGCAGAGCAGATCGCGGGAGGTGGTGATATGGTAGTGTCAGGTAAGGGCGTACTCACACGGGCGATAGTTACCCCGGTAATTAGCTTCAATTATATGCATATTAATCAGCCTCAGGCTAATTGCTGGAGGTAATCACTGGAGAGTAATTACAACGTGGCTGGGACCAGCCACAGCTCAGCGGCACTAGTGGTGGTGCAGCCATGCTGCCTTGGCATGCCTGCATGCATGCAGCGGGCCCAAGCAGGCATGCAGGCAGGCATGGCCACCTCGCCCAACATCCTCCTGGCTTGCTTGCATGCCTCACGCCAGACTCACGGTGTGACCGCCATGTCATGGATGTATGCCACACCCTCCAGCGTGTGAGATGTCTTGCCCACCACTTGCCTGCAGCATGACAGTCACATATGCAGAGGCCGTGTCACGTGGTGTTACGTACGCGCAATTCAAACGGCTGGGGGCAGCCATGCCGGCGAGCGCCATGCGTGCATTCGGCCATGCCAGCATTCAAGTGATCACTGGCTGATCTAGCCGCTGAGACGCTCCAAAGGCCCAGGCCAGCCTGCACTCTCTCGTGCACTGTACAGTCGTACTACAGGCGCAAGGAACAGGACTCACCAGGCGCACGTACAGGCGCACGTACTACAGCACCCACCAGGTGTCATCCAGCTCCCAGAAAGTGAGCAGAGTGTCTTGCCCAGCCAGCACACTGCCTCCCTGCGTGCATATACCGGCCACCACAACAGAGGTCGTCATAACAGAGGCCGTTGCAAGCTTACAACATATATATATTGTATTTTCAAGGCCATCTCTTTATAACCCAACTCTACACAGCTGCTGGTCGGCATAGAGCACGGTCGCAGTGCGCAGTTGCACGCTGGGCCGGCCAGTGCAAATCCCCCGCTGTGCCCACCGCGCCCCACCACAAAGAGCAGTAATGGATCATATCACCCCTGGCATGCTGAGCAGCTGCCAGGGCACCCCAAGGCATGCAGCGCCCCAAGTACCATGCTTTGGCCCATCTGCATGCGCACCCTCGGTACGATGCGGTGCGTGAACAGGCAAAGGTGGCCGGTGGTGGGGTCGGGCCGTGGCCGCGCGCACACCGCATCGCCCCCGCCCTGCAACACCTCCGCTGGCAGCACCCTGCGGAAAATGTGCATGTCCGTTCTCACGTTCATGATCTACGGCACGCAAGTGTATAGCACACTGTTGACACACTCTGACACTGTCCATAGCGTGTGTGATCCTTGACTTCAGGTGACCTGGAATGAATGGTGCACGGATACAACAGCGGCGCACAAAGTGCACAAGAAAGGCGCACGGCACGGGTCGCTCACTTGTTCGTGCCACACATGCGGGCCAGGGCACCCAGCTTGGCGTTGGACGCCTGCAGCCACATTATGCCTGATCAAACCGGTTCAGATCAAGTCATAGATCACCCCATAGCGGGACAGATCAGATCTGCACGCTGTGTGTGAACATACCGCTCATTTGACCAGCGCACTGCATCACCCCTGCAGCTGTACCTGTACAGTTGCGGTGCTGCCCCTTCCCACAATCCACCCCCGACCCACCACCTGAGATTGCAGGTCCATGGGACACCTGCTAAAGCCACAGCTCATCTGCAGCAGATGTGCTGCACTGGTACAGCTGTACAGTTGTCGTACCTTTGAACCCTCCACCCCTCACCTCAACCCACCTGGGACTGCAGATCCAGAGGCAGGCCGGGTGCCAGTGCACCCCCCAACGTCTCCAGGCCGCGTGTGGCCAGAAAGACCGGGTCCAGGGCGTATGCGGGGGCGGCCTGTTTGCAGATGCAGTGTGGCCACATGTTACGCATGCTTATTTAGTGATGCCTCAAACATCAAAGTATTGCATGTCAACTGTGCATATCACCACTGCGGTTTCAAAAGGGATCTCCATGCCAGGCAGCTTGCAGGATGTGAACACACACATCACGCAAGGCTGGTACGATAGGACCTCGGCAAAAGGGTGTCTCGAGCTAATTGGCAATGCAAACAGTCTCACACATATCGACATATGTCCTTGCGCACAGCCTGCCTCTCGCATGCAGGCCCTATCCCCAGTGCTATGGCTCTCAGGACTCTGGCCCTCATGTGCTGCCCAAACAGGAACCCTCAGCACTCACCCCCTGGGTTGTCAACAGCCGGTCACCCCATGCTGTGACGCCGGTGCAGCTCGCATTCTTGACGTACCTGTCAGTCATCCGGTACAGTTAATCAGTCAGACAGCCCGCTGGTCAGTTGGCCAGTCTGTTCATTGGTCAGCCAGCCAGGCGGTGCGGACAACCAGCCATAAAAGGCAGCCAAAAACAGAACCAACACGCATTAGGAAGGCCCAGCGTGAAGGCCAAGCCAGCCTTACTCACAGGTCCAGCACATTGGCCAGGAGCCCAGACCGTTGCGTGCCGAAAGCACCACGGAATAGCACACGCCCCGCTGCCTCCTCTGCAGCGAGCCTGCGGATGTGGGTGCGGCAGAACTAGGGTCATCTGGACGAGCATTGTCTGCATGGTCGGAACTTTCTACCCAGCTGATGGTGTGCCTAGTTTGGTGTCGGTAGGGTCACTAGGCTTGTAGCCATGGTACAAGGTGGGGCTGCAGATGTCGGCGTGCTGCAGCTTGCAGCACCCTTGGCTGACAAGGCTGTGCCCAGGGCTTGCATGGGGTGCAGTGCATCTGGAAGCACGGCCCACCCGGATAGCAATAGCGGGCAGCATTCAGAATACACGGCTGCTGCTGCTGATTACTTGCCCCCGTGCACCCGCTCTCGCCCTCGCCCCGCATTTGCAATGACACGCACTCTGGCGTGACCACAAACGCGGCGCGATAGAAGACGCGGGGGGCATCACCCCCGGTGAAGGCGGCTGACGCCACCAGCCCGTCCCCGTCATACGGGTGGCCGTACGCAGTGGCACCACGGCTGAACCGGCCGGGCCCGTTCCTGCCCGCACACAGGCATTAATGCAGAGGGGATGTGGAGCATGTTTAAAGGGCCCGATCAGCATTGGCATCATAGTTTATGGTTTATGGTTGAGCCAGATCTGGATGTAGGCTGCTGTAAAAACACGTATCTATTGACACATCTTGAACACAACACGGCCGCGTGAGAGTGATGCAACTCAACGGCAGCCTGGTGCATTCTAGATTGCTCTGGTCGCCTTCTGCTTGGTCCGCGTCCGTCAGCTGTTTGCAGCAGTTCACACCTGAAGAAGGTGCCCCTCAGCTGAGGAGGCAGCTGGCCCTCCACAACCTCGAGCCAGCAGCCAGGCTCCGCAGTGCCGTTGAATGCATGACCCCTGCGCTTGCGTGGAATGCCAATGGTCGTGCTGGTCCGATGCTGTCATGCACAGCCAGCATGGGCGAGCATGTCTATAGATGGAACTGCACTCGACACTGGGAGGCCAGGAGACAGGTGTGGTTGCCATCAATCGTCAGCAGACAGGTGATGACAGCTCTCATGGGGTGCAAGCCCATGCAAACTGGAACAGTTGCACCCACTTTTGCCAGGCATCCAGCATCCTCCTGCAACGATCGTAAGCAGTTGTGGTAATCAGCATGTATGCAGGCGGCGCCAAGCATGCGAGTGGGACAGGGTTTCGACAATTGCATCTGAACCCACTTTGTTGATGGATCTGTATCGCGTTGAGGAGTGGGGGTTGGCGCCGCATTACCGCCCTTGCTCGGGGATGGAAGTTGGGTGGGAACAGGCTGCTGGGGTACAGGGGGTGTGGACACAAATCCGGCTACAGAAGACACAACAACATCAGGCGCTCGGTTCCTGAAGGGCTGAGGGGCTGCATAACGAGCAACTCCCATAGCTGTCCAGCTGCACGGCTCGGATCTGCATCCATGTCGCGTTATCATATTGTTCTGCACCATCTTGACTTCTTGTGTGCGACAGCGAAGCTGCGGAGAAGGGCACTTTCAGGGAACTTTACAGGGAGTGATGGCAAAGAGACGGGCCATGTGGCATGTGGGAAGGACAGCAGTTGCTTCATGACTCAATATGAATGGATGGTGATCAGTGGCAGGCGATAGATGAAATGTGATGAAAACATGAACATGAATTCGAAGTTACTGCAAAAAACAACAGCTGCAAGCCCAGCTTCAAGCATTCACCAAGCCACCTTCGGCATTATTAAAGATTTGGTTCCATGTCAACCTCAACAGCCTCGCTCAACGTTGCAACACGGCTTGCACCCAAACCTACAGTGGTGTGCGCCTAGCCTCGCACACATATCGCTTGCACTGTGTCACTTGCCAGTCACTTCAAGGGCACACCGTAGACGGTGCTGCTCCAGCAGCCGTGCAGCCCATGAGGCAAGGGGCGTGGCAGCGCCAGCCGTGCCACAGGCCCTGCTGTAATGGTCCTGCATTCCGTGGCAGCGCAGCAGGGAACAGCAAGCTCAGTCAAGTGTTGTGATTACCTGCCCAGCACCCCATGCAAGCAAGCTGCAGCCAACACCACGACCATGCAAGCAAGCTGCAAGCAGAACAGCCAGAAAGACCCACCGGGCATTAAAGACCCAGAGCTCTGAGCGCATGGCGTGTGCATCGAAAGCCTGCGCCAGCACCCATCCATCATCCTCCTCAAACCTTGCATCCAAAAGAACCTCACCACCTGTCGACTCAGCGTCTGCGTCAGACGCAGCACTGCCACCCTTCTTCTTCTGGGCAGTACTGCCCATGCTACTTCCTGCGCTGCCATCAATGCTGGCGCTACTGCCTGATTTGTAACTGCCGGTACCGCTGGCACGCGGTACAAAGACCGGCTCATTCAGGAAGACACCGGGCTGGGGGTTGTACCGCTGGGAGCGCTCGGGGCGTACCACATCCACCTGCAGTGCCGCAGTACACAAGCAGTACGGTAGAGATCAGGCTACCTGCAAGCTCTGGTCATGTGCCAAGGAACCAGCAGATACGCAGGCGGGCAGGCAGGCGGCTGGGCAAGCTGGCATGCTAGGCCACGCTGCATTCGCACCTTGACAAGGCCAATGCAATGCACGTCGTAGTTGGAGCTGTAGCCCCAGATGTACCTGGCATGTGCAGGCAGTACATGCATCACACACCGTCAAACTGGCAGTAGTACAGGCAGTACACACGAACAAAATGGCACACGCGTGACAGGCTCCAGGCTGGATGTTCATGCCATGCACAGTGCAGAACATACAATGCATTACTGTACAGCACAGTGAAGTAGGTGCAGCGCAGCACAACCCACCAAGCGTGCACACATGCAGTACACATGCAGTACAGGCCACAGGGCCACGCACCTGTGGCGCAAGCTGCTCACTGCAGGCGCCACAGACACCATCTCAATGTAACTGCCCTGATCCCACATGGGCCCCACACTTGCCACCGCGCCCCAGGCCTGCGCTGCCTGATCCTCTTCATCTGTCTCCATTTTGCCCTCCTCCCCAGACTTGCACACCCCATCCTCATCCGCTCCCTCACCCCAATCACCCATCCCTGATCCAGGCCTGCCCCATCCCCACAGTCCATCTTCCTCATCCTCCTCCACAAAACTGCCGACAGCACGGTCAATGGGCAGTCCTCCACGGCTGCTATCAAGCAGGGCGGAAGCCTCCAGCACAGCCGCAGCCGCCTGCGCAGCGGGCGCCCCAGCTGCAGTGACTGCGGCTGTGACGGGCGCGGTGACTGCTGCTGTGACGGGCGTGGTGGCCGTGACTGGTGTGGCGGCTGCAGTGACTGCGGCTGTGACGTGTGCAGTGGCTATGGTGGCCGTGGTGGCTGCGGCTGTGACAGGCCTGAGGTTGGGCCAGCTGCTGGCGATGACACTGGTAGGCACAGCAGCGGTGCCGGATTGGGCACCGGACACAGGGGCATGCATGCTTGTGGCCCGGGGCACTGCAGTGGCTGCAGTGGCTGCTGTGGTGGCAGTCGTAGGAGGTGCGGCATATACATTGGACGTGGTGGCAGGGATGGTCACATTGGCCGCACTGTGCGGGCTTGTGAGGTCAATAATGGTCCGTACCAGGCGGGCCTTGAACCCTGCCTCAGGATCCACCTGCTGCTCGTCCAGTGCCTGTGCAGCCACAGCAGTAGCACGGGACCCAACGTGTGCAGGACAGACGTTAAAGACATACTACAGACGTTGATCACGAGGCCTTTATTAGTGCGCACGAATGGTACGGCATGGCGAATGTTACTGTAACAAGTCATGTACTTCACGTGGCCCTCAGATACTGCCCAGCACTATCAGCTGCACATAGAAATGTAGTGAGTGAAGCCAGGAGTGAAGCCCCAATAATATATTACACCACAAATGAGAAGTGTGACGCACCTGCCGACCCACTGCAGGCAGCGAGTCATATGCCACACTGTCCACCACCAGCCGTGTGCCCACCCGTGCAGCCGTACCGCATGTACTGCTGGACCCGCCATCTGTACCGCCTTGCTGTACAGCCCCATCGCACGGTACCGCTGTGGTTTTTACGGGCTCCTCATAGCCATTGGCGTGGTGGAACACAAAGAGGGGTGGGAACAGCGGTGCAGTGCGTGGTGGCTCTCCACGCCTGTGGGTCATTTGTTCACCAACAACCGAGGCAAGCAGCAAAGGCAGCACGCAGCACAAAAGACTTCAAGATACAGTATACCTGCCACCAACTACCAGCAGCACCTCGGCACCTGGTTTCTTTGTATGTGTGCTGTAGCTCGCACGCAGCAGAGTGAACGGCGTGCAAGGTAGGCTGGGTGCGATACCAGAGCTCGCGACCGCACATAATGTGCCATGGGTCAACCTAGAACGGGGTGTGACCCACATGTCCTATGTGTCCCATGTCAAACCATAGCCTCACAGAGCACGTCACGTACTGACGGCACTGTACTGCCCCCAATCATCCGGTGTCATGCTCCACCACCCGGCAGGGACAAGGATTCAAGGAGCTCACCCAGCAAGTAAGACCACTCACCCAGCAGCTGCGCTGCCCGGCCGTGGTACCACGTGCACTCTTGTTGGCGTGTTGGGCTGCCAGCGGATGGAAGATGCCGCACACACCTGGTCAGGTTCAGTGTGTGGGACAGCCAGGAAAGGGCATAGGCCTAAAGATAAAGGGCATGGGCCTTGCGAGGGACTGGGCCGGTGCGCTGTCTGTGCGAGGCACATCGGTGAACGAATCATGATAACACGGCGTTTCACAGATTCATCTGCTTGCCGGAGCCCATGAACTAGAAGCGCGGCCATCGATCCACCCGTGGTTCATGCAGCAGTGCCACTGTTCAACACCACCAGCAGCCCTACCTGCCCCATCAGGTAAGGGAGGTGGTCGGTGGCTACCGGGCTCTGGAACAGCACGTAATAGTTCCTGCACGTACATATGTAGCAATCAACGAAGTGGGCCGCAAGCGCACAACCCCATCCCTGCATCACCCTTGAGGGGCTTGTGCTTCCAAGTTCCAATAGGCTTCCAGCAAAGCACAAAGATGCCGTGACTTGGGGCATGACTTGAGGATCAGCAGGGGGCCACTGGCATATCAGATTTGCTGTCACGGCCACTCACTCAGTCACCACGAAGTCATGCACAAAGCCGTAGCCAGGCATGTTGTATGTCCTCTGAGCGGCAATGTCCCTGGAATGGCATGCACAGAGGACACCGGTCAGTTCCAGCAGCTTGCATGCCTACTGGTCCTCATCGACCATACGGCTGCAAACTTGTGCCTGGATTTCCAGCCTACATCCTTCATAGCTCCGGCATGCAGACACATCTGTGACACGCCGTGTTATTATTATTATTATTATCCTTCATAGTAAGCCATGTATGCCCGATGCTAGCAAGCCATGCTCATGAGCCGTGCAGCCATGCCTCAGGCCTTTGTCAAACGAGTCAACAGGGACAATAGTCAACAGTCAACGGTCCCACTCACCATTGCTTGTCCAGCTCCCAGAAGCTGAACCTGGTGTCCTGGGCCAGAGGGTTGTCAGCCTACAGTACAGTGCAGCAGTACAGGTGTCAGCGGCACAAGTCAGCAGGGCACGTCATAGCAATACAACTCACATACAACTTCGGCACTGGATAGCAGTACAACTTATGAACTCCGCGCTACAGCTCAGCGAGGGGAGTCAAAAGGGCCAGACCACACATGGGCTAGCTAGCTACATGCACAACAGCTTGCAGGTACAAGCAGCCTGACCTTGGGTGACACTTGGTAGGTGAAGAGGCACAGCCGGTTTGTGACTGGATCCACCCGCGGGTGTGCGCAGCATGCGTCCCCATCCGCAGCCACCAGCTCTCGTGGCAACCGCCGGTTGTAGCCCAGCAGGCGCTGCAGGGTGCCGAACCGCGCGTTTGCCTTCTGCGCACGCATGCATGCTGCAGCATGTCGTGATGGTGGCTTTTGGCATGAGGGGAGGGGCGTTGCGGTACAGTACAGACAGTACGGGACGGTAGAGCATGCAGGCAAGTGGAGCTGCCAAGTTGCGGGCTGCAGGCCGTACGCTGCATCAGCCCTGCTGCCGGCCGTCAGCCTGCCAGGCTTTGCGCACGCCAAACGCTGTACAATTTGTCAGTATGCATCAGAACATGAACCGCTGGGATCCTCCAGAAGACCAGAACCCCTGCAGCTGGGCAAACGGGACAACAATGGAAAGCCCCAGCCAGACCAGCCGCACCTCATGGCCAAAGTCCAGTGGCAGGCCGGGCGCCAGTGCACCCCCTAGTGTCTCCAGGCCGCGTGTGGCCAGAGAGACTGGGTCCAGGGCATAGGCAGGGGCAGCCTCGAACATGCTCAGAAGCCGGCCGCCCCACTCCATGACCTTGGTGTTGCTCACGTTCTTGATGTAGCTGCGTGCAGGGGCCGAGGAGAATGACATATTGTTTAAGAGATGGAATGCGTGTCGGGGTCGCCCTGCGCGCCGGACCGCAAGATCACTACTGCACTAGACTGCAAGATGGATGAGGTGTCGAACCAATGGTCAAACAAGGCTCAGGAGTGAGGTACCCTGCTGGCACTCCATGAGGTACTCGGTCTGTGGGGCATGCATGGTGGACCGTTCAACTGCCACATGCAGGCCTTGACCTACACACCCAGTCAAGCGTAGGGCAGGTCTGGAGCTGGCACGCAACTAACACGTGCCGATATGCCTGCGACCAAGCAGTATATTTTCTACTCAATTTCCATTGCACCATGCTGCAATCTGTGCGCGTCATCATCGTCAAAATACCCACTCACAAGTCCAGTGCATTGGCGAGGGGCCCGCCCCGGCGCTGCGTGCCAAATGAGCCACGGAACAGCACTCGGCCCGCAGCACGCTCTGCGGCTAGCCTGCAGCAGCGCAGCACGGTACAGGCAATACGGTGAGCTAACGCATACAGTATGTGCAGTCACACGGCGGTGCATCCACGCCAGCAGGGGGCTAGCGAGTTCAACACGGCTTAAAGTAACGCAGGCCTTCACGGCTTATATAACAAATATTTACCAAACTGAAACACATATTTGTGCGCGCCTCCACCACGCTGATCGTGCGGGTACTCACTCCGGCGTGGCCACGAACGCAGCGCGATAGAAGACGCGGGGAGCATCACCCCCCGTGAAGGCGGCTGACGCCACCAGCCCGTCCCCGTCATACGGGTGGCCGTACGCAGTGGCACCACGGCTGAACCGGCCGGGCCCGTTCCTGCATGCGAGCATGCATGCAGAAGAGAGGGATGTGGTGGTGGAGTAAGGCAGCAGCGCCAATTGGGGCCCTCTGGCAGTGCCGGGCTGCAGGGTCAGAAGCCGATGTACTGGCCAGATCGATGTGTAAAATGGATGGCTGTGGGCACCAGCCTACTCACGCCACTCCTCCTGATAACACAGCGCTGATGGGCTAGCAGCTGGATCACCCAGGTGCCCATCAGGCTGCTGGTGCTGCGTGGTAGCAGACATAGTTTTGAGCGCTGCCGCGTGCAGTTGCTCCGGGCACTGCCTGTGCGTGCTTGCCTGAACCAGGTGCCTTGCAGGTCCGGTGGCAGATGTCCCTCTAGCAGCTCAAGCCAGCAGCCGTCCAGCTCTTCAGTAGCATTGAACGAGTGACCTCTGCGACACAGATGTATGATTTCAGTGAGACCAAGAGCCAGTTAAACGCCGTGTTATTCTTGCTATTTTCAAGAGCCAGTGTGTGTTGGATTGATGTTTGCTTCACTCAACTGGTAGGAGCATTGTGCAGGCACCTGGATCTCTATAGCCTTAAGGAAACTCTAGTTGATGGGCTCCGGCAAGCAGATGAATCTGTGAAACGCCGTGTTAATATTTTATTTGTTATCAAGGGCCAGTGCTTGTCAGTCCCATCTCCCATGCACCATGTGCTGTGCAGCGTGCTTGCTGGGCTTGCCACAAGACGTGCAGGTGCAGCTGCATGCAGGTTGTGCGAGCAACCCATCATGGGTGCAGCTGTACGTTCTCAGGGGCAGCATGGGAGGAGCATGGCGCAGGGTGAGAGACTCGGTGAACCTTGGACGTGCTTGCTCGAGGGTCAGGCATGACTCACCTATCGTACAAGTCCATGAACTGTTTGAAACGCTCTGACAGCCCAACACTGCCCCCCTCAGCATCAAGCCCTGCAGCTGTTGAGGTGTCCACAGGTGCAGCCTGCCACACGACTGCGTAATCCACTGGTCCGGAACTACTGCTTGGCTGTACGAGCATTGTCGTTGCCAGCGGCCCCTGCTGCTCGCCCAGCCCAGCATGGCTGGGCTGCAGGGCTGCCACCAGCTGTGCTTCCTGCGTCAAGACTCCATTGTCACCTGGCTGAGCTGCCCATGCTGTGCCACGAGGGAGCTGATGGGCTGCAGGTGACACTGTGCCACGACACTGCAAGCTGGAAAGCGCACAGCCGGGCACGATACGGCAGCACGGTTCAGACGCTAAAAACCGTGTGCAGCATGCAGGGTTGGGCCTGAGCGTTGCTGCGGCGTGCAGGGAAGAGCGGCAGGTGGGATATGATATCATTTTGATACCCTGTCGCCGCCAACACAGCCGAGCCTGCTGAACGAGTGCTTGATGTCTATTCACAACAACTCCTGTGGGCGTTCAGTACTTGAGCGGGTACCCCCAAACGCCAAAGTGACCCTGTGACAAGTCGCTCAGAATGCTGACGCATCGAGGGATCATGAGTAACGTTTTTCCTACGATTAACTGCGCCTGAGAAGGTATATGAAGCGCGCAAACGACGACACTCATCATCGTGCCTGCGTTCAAGGTGTTCCTGCTCAACATACTAGCGTGGATTACAAGATCAAGCGTGTGCGTGTTGCTGCTGATACGGGGCAACAGTCACCCACAGACCAGGATCGTGCTTGCATGGTGACAGCACACGCGCACGGTCGCAAGGCCTGCACGCAAGTGGCCCCAAATTTTGATGCAGGGCACCAACACAGCTGCACGCTGCATTTTACTCCCCATACTGGCTGTGAGCTGCTGCATAATCTACCAGTCGAGTGCATGGCACGAGCAGCCGCATGCAACAGCCATGCCACACAGCTGGGGGCCCGTGAACACATCGTTATTGCCAGACCTCAAAGGCTGTGCCGCAGGTGTCTCCATGTTGCATGTTAGGTCCAGGTAGCTCTGCTTCTGGCTGTGCGTGCACCATTCAAACAGGCTGCACGCCCACATGATCACCCAGGAGATGCCAGACAGGGCTGCGCATACTTGCACAGTATGTTTCTATGAACTGCGGCAGCTGTTGCTGCAACGCTACTGCAAATGTTTGCCTGCTCTAGCTGCGGGGAAGAAAGCGCCAGGAAGTGGCTTCCAAACCCAAGCCTCAGCCTCTTGGCCGGGTTTGGTTGGGCACGCTGCAGCGTGTGAGATCATGTGATGTACTGGTGTTAGACAGCACAGCACGTGCTGCCTTGTTCAATTGGCTGGGGCCAGTCCGCTCGGCTCCTGCACGGCAGGTGGCCCAGCTGCTGCCATGCCCATTTCAGCAGCTCTGAATGCTGTGACTAGATGGCACCTGGCCTCTGTTGCCACGTGACCCGCTTGGCAGGCCCCGTGGACAGCTCGGTAAACGCACGAGCACAGATCCCTGGCGTAGTGTAACAGTGCAGGTGAGACGTGGCCTTGATGGACCGTTCATCTCCAGCTGGGGAAGCTGGGGGGTGGAGCGGGGGGAAAGACCCCAACAGCTGCCTGGGGGCTCGCCCGCAACGGTCTTAAGGAGCACCCCTGTGGCCTGAGGACATGAACGTCAAGAATTCATCTGCTTCACGCAGCTGCCAAGGGCGTGCAGCTGCCCTGTGCAGAAGCAGACATGCCCGTGCTGCTGCGTCCAATTGTCTGCTGGACATGGTGCCCTTGCACCTGCTGCCTCTTCCCTTGCTGCCCCTGCCTGGTTGACTAATCGCCTTCTCATCTGGTGACCGTGATGAAGAGCCCGCCCAAAAGCACTGAGGGACCCTGCCAGCCCCTAATTGTTTGTTGCTGGCCTTGGTGCTGCTGCAGGGCTTGTCTGCAGTGCAACATGTGGCCAAGGAAGCTGGGGTGATAAACCCTGGTGGTGGGTTACCTGCATGCAAGCAATGATCTATGCCATCACCCCCGGGTTTGTCGCACAACATCGTGGCATCCCAGCATGTAGCTTCATCATACAGTGGCTTCAAACATGGCTCCAGCAGCAGCTGATAACGAGTTGAAGAGAGCGAAAAGCCATGGAAGTGGCCTCTTGTCCCGCATTGGCTCTGGACTTAGGGCCGCGTTCAGCTCGCACAGTGGCGATGAACAGCCAGCAAAGTCGAAATCAACAACCGGGGCATCCCCAAAGGCCTCGCACAAGCTGCTCGGCAAGAACCCAGCTCCTGGCTCAAAGGACCACTCTGTGCACAGCAAGATTCAGAAAATGGACACCCACATCTTTCACGGTATACTCCCAAAAGACCGACGTGTGGAGGACCTCTACGAGCTGGGCGAGGAGATTGGTAAAGGTGGGCCGTGTTTAGTGACGCAACCCGCATGGGGTTCGGCTTGGGATGTGTTGGCGCTGGCCTCTGCCACTGCATTGAAAAGCTGGCGAACAAGGGTATGGCCTGCAAGTTTTCTAGGGAGAAGGCGTTTGCAAGATCAGGCTTGCAAACCTGGGAATCTCGAGGAATGGAACGCCAGGCGGAGGCTGTCTTGGGATGGCTGCTAATGTGCTGGGATGTTCACGCCAGCGTCCGCAGCGGAATGCTTTGCAAGGGTTTTTTGGGCTCTGCATGGGCTGTATGTGCTCATGGTGACTTCACGGCATGACTGGCTGTGCATATGCAGCGTGCCGCGTTGCTCGTCTTGAGCAGCTCATGCACGTGCATGCGGCTGTGACGCAGGCCCCGTGTTGTATGTGCTTGCGGGGCGCACGCGTTACGCATACATGCATGTTGCACCACATGCTGTCAGCCATGTGTTAGCCATGCCCTCAGTCCTCTGCGCATGGGGCACAGCTACTGACGTACCAGCTAGACTGGCTCTCACGCCACGGGGCGGGTCCGCCACGCTGTTGCACACACGGCATATTTTGTCTGCCATATAACCCGCCCCACACCGATACCATGCCCCCGTGCATGCATGAAGTTAGCTGGCCCCCACACACCGACTTGGCGATGCACCCTGCTCCCTTTGGTACCTTCTGCCCTGTGCTCGTGACTGCTGACGTGCTGAACCACAAAACAGCTCGCCCCGCAGCTGCTTGAGTTGCCTCGGAACTTGAACAGGATGAGCCCCCTTTGACTGACACAACCCCCCCACGTTGCCCCCGCCCCCCCCC